>OX336388.2:1530630248-1530866160 GCA_946902985.2 Meconema thalassinum
GTACTCCTTCATACGCAACGAATGGGTTTGCTTCCGTTGTGCAGACCAGATATGGTGGTATGGCCGTCTTTCTTCCTTCTCGAAACCCCGTGTGAGTGCAAGTGTTCTAATGACATTTCGGTCTAGGAGATTTGGCGATCCTAATTCTGGCAAGTCTTTTTCAGTCTGTTTGTACCAATTTGATCTAGTTGTTTTGTTTTTCAAGTATGTGTGAATATTGTGAGTTAGTCTATTTGGGTCCATTCTTTGCAGGTGCCCCAAGAATTGGATTCGTCGCATACGCATTTTGTCTGTGATTTTGGAGATGGTTTTATATATTTCAGCATTTGGCTTTGGAAGATGAACACCATCTTTGATTCTCGGCCCTAAGATTTTCCTCATTATTTTACGTTCCTTCACTTCCAACTGATCTCGAAGTGTTCTATGTTGAAGAGTGAGAGTTTCTGAAGCGTAGAGAGCTTCGGGCCCGATCACTGTTGTATAATGTTGAATTTTGCATTTCCAGGAAAGACTCTTTTTGTTGTAAGTATTTTTCGTTAACTGAAAAGCAGTTTCCATTTTTTGAATTCTTGTTGTAATGGACCTCTTTTCATTACAATTGTCGGTAATCCATTCACCCAAATATTTAAATTCCTTCACACGAGATATATGGTCAGTACCAATTTCAATTTCAGATGGGGCATTCTTTATATCTGTCATAAATTTTGTTTTATCAAATGAGATTTGCAATCCAATTTTCTTTGCTTGTTCTTGTAGAAGTTCAAGTTGGTATTGCGCTTCAGAGATGTTTTGGGCAATTAATGCCATGTCATCAGCAAATGCCAAACAGTCTAATTCTATGCCTTTAAGTTTTGATCCTATCCTATGCGTCGGTGCACCTGCTTTTCGCCATTCTCGTACAACCTTCTCTAGTGCACAATTGAAAAGCAACGGGGACAATCCATCTCCTTGTCGGACTCCTGTGTCAATGGGGAATTCTCTGCTTCTCTGCTCAGTTCTCCCATAAATTTAACCTTAGATTTGGTTTCCATGAGTGTTTCCTTAATAATATTTGTTTTCTTTTGATCTAATCCAAATTCTTTGAGTATTTCGAAAAGGGATTCACGGTCGATGCTATCATACGCCTTTTCGAAGTCAACAAATGTAATGACATAGTGTTTGTTCGATGTATTGCGGAAATATTTCATTGAGTTTTTTTAATTGATAATTTGTTCCACACACGACCTGCCTTTCCTGAAGCCACCTTGGTATTCGCCGATTACTGGATCCAATTGAATTTCTGCACGATTCAGGAGAGCTTTAGACAAAACTTTGTATGTTATGGATAGTAATGAAATTCCACGATAATTGTTGAGATCCGTCCGATTTCCTTTTTTGTGCAAGGGATGTATGAGTGCCATCTTCCAGTCAGCGGGGATTTTTTCAGTTTGCCAAACTTCTTCTAAAATTTCTTGGAGTTTTACAATGAGATTTTCTCCTGCATTTTTCCACAACTCTGCAACAATTTGGTCTTCCCCCGATGCTTTGTTGTTTTTCAATGATTTAATTATCTCTCTTATTTCCTGAACGTTGGGTGGATGCGAATCTTGGTTTTGTTGCGTGTGGATAAATGTGAATGTTTCTTGAGGTTTCTCACAATTGAGCAATACCGAAAAGTAGTTTGCAAGGATTTCACAGTTTTCTGTGTTACTATGAGCAATATCCCCATGTTCATTTTTGAATTGAAGTGATGGAGGGGAATATTTAGTGAGCTTCTGGCAAAAAGTTCTATAGTAGTTTCTAGAATTATGTTGTTTGAAGTCAGCTTCTATTTCTTGTAATATTTTGTTGTCATTCTGCTTGCGAATTCTTCGTATTTATTTCGTGACTGTTCTTCTGACATCCTTGAGATCTTGCAGAGTCTTAGGAGTTTTGTTGCAAGACCAATTGTGCCATGCCTGTTGCCTGAGCCTTACAAGGTCATCACATTCGGCTGTCCACCACGGATGTTTGTGTGTTCTCATGTGTGGTGCTATTTTCTCGGCTGTTTTTATTAATCCTGCTTGGAGCTGTTGCCAGTTTTGTGGATTCATTTGTTGAGTCTCATTTTTAAATTTATCATTACCTTGAATATTTTGAACATCATATTTACGGGGTGGGATTTTCTGAGAAAATCGCCTTTTCTCTGGAATAATATTTAATGAAAATTTTGTAGGGTAATGGTCAGAATCCAAAGCTAACCCCTTAAGGACTTTAAGTTTCATTATTTCGAGAGTATTTACTCTGGAGATCAGCACATGGTCCAGTTGATATTCTCCTAACAGTGGGTTAGGTGACACCCACGTCTTGGACTGAGAGGTTTTCTTTTTGAAAAGTGTTGATTTGAAGAATAAGTCATGGTTCTTGCAGATTTCAAGAAGACGCATACCATTCCGATCGGACTGATTATGTCCTGACCATTTACCTACCCAATATCTATATTTTTTTTTCTTTGCCAATTTGGGCATTAAAATCACCCATAAGTATTTTAGTATGATTCCTCGGGATTCTTCGAAGTATATCATCTAATTGGTTCCAAAATTCTTCGACTTTTCCTACAGCCTTTCTGTTGGTGATATTAGTTGGGGCATGCCCATTAATGAGAGTGTAAATTTTGTTTGCTGATTTTATTGTCATGGTGGAGAGACGACCGGAGGGAGAGTGGAAGGTTGTAACTGAATCAAGTAAGGAATGATGGACTATAAATTCAGTACCAAATTGTGGGCAATTTTTCATAGCTCGTTCTCCTGGCTTCCCTTTGTAAATCCTGTAAACTTTTTTCTATTTTTAAATTTTTTAAATTTTATTTTTCTGAAATCAGTACCTGCCTTACACTAAGGTGACCATGGAAGTCCAGGAATATAAAACAAGAATATACATTTCAGCGACATATAGCACAGATCTTCAACAAAAAATACTGTTTCGAAGACATACAGCTTCCTGCGTCTTTGTCTTGTAGGTTTGTTGCAGTCGTCCTTATTACGAAATTTCTTCACAAATAAACAGATGTCCATTGGCAACGACAGTATTTGAGAAAGTTCAAGAAACCATGTATGCATTAGTTGATTAGTTGAGGGTTAAGTGCTGCTGCCATACTATGGTGCTATCTGACAGAAATATTTTAAATTTCTCTTTCAGGTATATTGGGGATACTATTTGAGAAAACAGATATACATCACTGCTTGATCTTTCCACATTGATTCTGGTAACATATCAATTAATACATATTTCAGTTTGTACCTAGCTGTATAAATGAAATCCAAAGGATCCATTGAAAATGTACTAAATCGTAACTCCTCCTCTACTTGGCTTAACTTACCAATGACATGGTCTGTAATTACATCATCATCGAGAAAGTGTGATGGGAGTAGAGCTGTCGATATAAACTTATTCACTAACTTCTCTCTCCTCACACTGCTGTTTGGTTGGTTCTTAAGTTTAGGGGCTGCAACAATGCGGTCATGTAGCCCCGTGTACTATGGGTGTGTGTAGAATCTGTCTGATAACCGGTGTTAATTGTGATGACTGTATTAGTGTGTGTTATCTGTTTTTTAAATCAAGTAAGGACTGCAGACTTTTGAATTTTCATATAGTTCCTACTTTTGCCGCCAGACACCACTGTCAACGACTACTAGTTCAGAACTTAGCTACCAGACACCACCGCAGTCGACTCTTGGCAACGAACGTAGGGACTTACGAGCGTTGTTTACATTCTTAACCAATACAATTTAGCTTCACACAGGTGTAATTAGTGGAAGGTTCTATAACATGTCATAAATCTATGACATGGGTACGCTGGCTTTACTTCCCCTCCGAAGGAAGGCATACTGAGGGATTTTTAACGCTCTTAAAAAAATCCGACGACTTCGGCCGGATTTGAACCCGCGATCTTGGGCATAGAAGCTCAGCATGCTACCGACTACGCCACGGAAGCCGCCACACTGCTGTTTCATTGATTATTTCCGTTTGTGATGGGAAGCTTATAAAATCCTCTCGTCATTCTAGTTTTCCTGAAAGATCACCACGGGCCAGGAAGATACACTGGTTAAACCAACAGCGACGCAACACAATTGGCTTAATGCCCCTCTTTGTGACTGAGATGAGATATATTATATCCTTTAGTGTGGAAGAGTGTTGAAAATCTTTCACAATTCCTTCATAGTTGACACATTTCCCCATGAAAGTGGAGCGATTACGTTTTGAATAGCACCTTGGTTGCTACGTTGCAGGACACTCCTGGCATTGGGAGGGAGAAATAGGATGTGAATATTCTCACAGACTAAATCTTCAGCAGGAGGATGAGCATGACAGTTTTCTAGCAATAAATACACAGCACTTTCAGCTGGCAAACCCTTTTTAGATGAATTTGCTTTGATGCTTAGCACAAATACTTCATGAAATCATGTTTTGAGTAGATTGTTGTTATTGTTGATGATTAATTTATGGGCTTTTTGACAATGTAGTCATGTTGCCCCCATGTACTTTGATGTGTGCTGAATTTGTCTGATAACCTGTGATATTGTGATGACTGTACAAGTGTGTGTATTAAGACTATGATTGGGCAGGAGGCAGCTGTAGCCTTAAGTTAGGAATCATCCCGACGTTTCCCTGGATTAGTAATGGGAAATCATGGAAAACCATTTCTAAGATGGCTGAGGTGGGAATCTAACCCACCATATTTCAGTTTTGCCTTACGATGCTGAGTGTACCCTGTTCTAGCCCCCAGATCAGAATTAAATTTCTTGGTAGAGTTGGGAATCAAGCTCAGACCTCCGGGGCGACAGCCGATAATGCTAGCCGCTACTGCGCAAGGTGGTCTGTGAATAGACGAACATCCATCCAAGCATTCTTCTGACTTACCTAGGTATAATCCATTGGGATTCTTGTGACATTTTTGAATCATGGATGTCAGAATTTCCGCATCACCATTGGCTTCATTTTGTGTGTACCTGCTGCATTCGCACAATGCAGCCCAGTCACATGGTCCTTATTTCCCCCCTTTATTGATATTGCAATTCTTCAGTTGGTCAACGCAATATTGTGTTTAAGACATCAATTGTCAATAAAAGAACACTGAAAATGGCTTCAAAGCTATCTATATTCCCCCTTTATTTCTCTTAATCTGCCTCATTTGTTATATTGCTCCCTGTTTGTTGTTGGGAAAGCTGCCACAACAGGATTAGGCACGCCGGTCCACATTGGGATGTGAAGTGTAGTGGACGCAGGTGTAAGGACAGCCACAAATCAACTAAGTCTACTAAAACCACTTTATCATTATCCACTAACTACAATTGTGTGAAGCTAAATTTATAGGTTAGATTTGATTAACGCTTTATTAGTTCCAACATTAGCCGCCATGTGTCGGTCGTGGTGGCATCTAGTAGCCAAGCTCGCGGCTACTGTAGGTATCGTTGACAGTAGCATTTGGTAGCAAAAGTAGGAACTACTGTACTTGAAATTGATCGTCTGCAGTCCTTACCTCAATTACAGATAACATACACTAATACAGCCATCACAATTAACACACCTAACTAACCAACTACAAAGTCATCTGAAAAGTAACAGTTAATAACAAAATAATCTGAAACTCAATCACTTCAATGACTCACTACGGTAAAAGTTAATGACTCGAAAGTGTTTCACACTTATACACCTAAAAAGTACTAACTAAAAACGCAACACTAAGTGTAAGAGACTAATGAAATGGAAAACATAATTAGTTTAAAAATTCGGACGCATTACAATGCTTAATTAAAAACTTATCTAGCTTAATAATTGTAAATACTGTTGTACATAAGTGTTATATACATAAAAAAAGGAAGGAAGCTGGTAGTTTTACGTGACCGTTAATCTCGCGATCATGAGCCACAGGACCTCCTTTCTACGTGGAATCCGAACCACAGGACATGGCATTTCACTTCGAAGATCTCGTATGCATTGACCGGGAATCGAACCCTGTCCACCTTGGTGAGAGGCCAACAGCTTGACCGCTGCCCCATCACGCCCCCTGTTATATACATATCCACTAAACTTAAATGTGAGCAAGATGTGACGATGTTAGTTTGACAAACGAAACTAGTCATCCAATTTAGCCCCGCATTTATCGGTGAGGAGTTATTAAGTGTATGAATAATACATGTAATATATTTCAGGCGCTATGAAATTAAGTGTAATTCCCCACCCCATCTAGTTGGGTACTGTACACTCGTGTTGACTTTCAGAATAGCTTCTAATAACAGATTATCTAGGCAACGCTGAAAAATGGCTTCTAATATTTCAATGGTCGTAACATGGCACTGCAACCTCGGAAGTTGAATAGGGGGTTCTTGTAAGCAGTAATGCGCTGCTGTAAATTAAATGATCTTAAATTTGATGGAAAGATGTAGTAAGTTACCAGTAGATAATTACTTTTTTGTAAATCAGAAAGTGGGTCTGGCCACTCACATTAATAGTTTTACTATTATATTTGAACAAAATATATCACTACAAAATATTTCATCTATCTTTTTTTTAGAATGATATCATATTATTTCTCAAGAGTAGATTTTAGCTGCTGCTGTCACAAGTTAATACCTTAGTTAAAACCTTCGAACTTTCTTTCATGTATCATATAGATCACTGATAAATATGAGCTCATGAACTTGATAGTTGTCAGCTACCAGTCCATTCCACTATATCCACTGTTGGTATGCACTGTCTTAGAGTGTGTTGACACTTGAATATTGAAATGCATGTAGAATGAGGTACCCAGCAGATCTTTCACTACCTGAGATGTTCATTTTGGAAACACTTGGCTCCATTACTGGTTCGTAATGAAAATATAATAAAGTACACTGTAATTGTGAACAAATTTCACTTACATGTAAGTGTACTAAATGTTATATAATGTATTGATGTGACGGGAAATTTGTTCACAATTACAGTGTGTTTTATTGAGATGTTCATGTCAGACAACCAGCCAGTGATGCAGTATGTGTAGGTAGACATTTGGAGCTCTTTTCTTTGAGTGCCATAATATTGTTGGTCCACAGGCTATAACAAGTAGAGATGTTAATAGTACCCGCAGGAAGTTTCTGTGTTGCTCTCAGATTTGCTATAACCCCATAATTTCTGTATATTACTGTTTCCTGGAAAATTCAGTTCAATCTAGGAGAATTGATGTTATTTTTGCAGGTTTCCCAAATTAACAGAACAGTACTTTGAAAAGAGGACGTGGCCTGAAGAAGACAACATAGGGAACATTGTTGACTATGACTATGTGAGTTTATCTTGGTTTCAAATATCAACGTAAAATGTTGTAAGGTAGATTGTTGATAGATTCAGGAGCTGTTAGGTTGGGACCAAACTATTCTTCGGTTATTAGGATGTCATCATCATCTTGCACAGTTTCCAGCCACTGGCCGGGTCTGTTTGGAACACAAGCCTCTCCAACGTCTTCTGTCTTCCCACCATCTCTCAGCCTCCACCCTTGTCCAGTCTTCTCCTCTCTTCTTCACGCTTTCCTCCACCCCCTTCAGCCACCTGTCTCTCGGTCTTCCTCTCGGTCTCTTTCCTTCCCACTTCGTCTCGTGTACTCTCCTGGGTATCCTCGTCTCCTCCATTAGTTTTACATGTCCATACCATCTAAGTCTAGATTTCTCTATACCATCCTGTAATGGTTCCTCCTTCATTAATTCTCTGGACCTCTAATTTCTTATTCTGTCCATCTTTGTAGCTCCAATACTGCTTCTCAAGAACCTCATCTCACTGGCCTGTATTTTGCTCTTCTCCCTTCCTTTCATAACCCAGGTCTCCGAGGCATACGTCAGGATAGGGACATAGTACGTCCGATATAAGATCTTCTTGCTGTTCTGAGGGACATCCTTGCTCCATAACATGCTTCTCACACTCCTCCGGAATGCTTCTGCCTGCCTCCCCCGCTCATTTATTTCTCTATCGTTTCTTCCATTATTTTGTATCAGGCTTCCCAGATACTTGAAACTCTCCACTTTCTTCAGCTGTTCCCCACCAATTGTTATTCCCGTTGTGGTTCTTTCCTTCTTCCTTGTTGTGATCATCATCTCACTCTTATTTATGCTAAATTTCATCCCATATCCTTGTATTATTCCTTCCCACACGTCCAACTGTTCCTGTACCTCCTCCTCCTTGTTTCCCCAAATCATCTGCAAACACCATTGCTTTCATCTTTCCTTCCCCAATTACTTGTGCCACTCGGGTCATTATGGCATCCATCACCACAATGAAAAGTAACGGTGACAGTGCACTTCCTTGTTTCAGGCCGTTTCTCTGTTCCAACCAGTCTGATCTCTCTCCTCCCACTTTCACACAGCTCACGCTTCCCTTGTACATCTCCTTTATCCTCTTTATAGTCCATTTCTCTACTTCTCTATCCTCCAGGGACTTCCATACTTTGTTTCTGCATACACTGTCATATGCTTTCTCAATGTCCAGGAAGGCCATCAGTAGATCTGTTCCATACTCATACTGCTGCCAGTAGTGGCTACGCTGGCTAAAGTGCAGCATTAGGCCATGGGGCCAAGCTCTCTGCTGACTCGGTAGATGCGTGGGTTCGAGCCCCACCGTCGGCCGTCCTTGAAATGGTTTTCCGTGGTTTCCCATTTTCAACACCAGGCAAATGCTGGGACGGTACCTACTGACAGGCCACGGCCACTTCCTTCCACATCCTTGCCCAATTTCATTCATCTTCATCAATTTCATCTCTCATTCCGACGCGCAGGTCGCCCACGGGCGTCGCCTAGAAAGACCTGCACTCGGCCTCTCAGGATGCCACACGAAAAAAAAAAAAAAAAAAAAAAAGTGCTGTTCTTGTAACTGCCTTACAGCAAAAATCAAATCCACTGTGGATCTTCCTGCTCTGAAGCCATGTTGTTCTTCCCTCATCCCTCCTTCTATCCTTGTCCTAATTCTCTTTTCCAAAACTTTTTCGAAGATCTTTGCACAATGACTCATTAGTGTTATTCCCCGATAGTTTCTGCATTCTGTTCTACTACCTTTCTTGAAGATCGGGACAATTACTCCTTTTTTCCAGTCCTCTGGGGTCTTCCTTTCCTTCCATGCTGTCCTCATCACTCGGTACAACCACTGTATCCCCACCTCTCCTGCTGCTCTCATCATCTCCACACTCAACTCATCCACACCCGGTGCCTTCCCTCCTTTCATCTTCCTCACTGCATCTTCCACTTCTTTCCATGTTAAGTCCTTTTCTGTTTGCAGTTCATCTTCCTCTTCCCCGATTTCTTCCTCCTCGCCATGGTTTCCATTTGGGTTCAGAAGTTCTTCAAAATATTCTTTCCACATTTTCTTCAGTTCTTCCCTATTTTCTATCTCTTGTCCCCTTTTGTTCACCATTCTAACATAATCCATAGGATCCTTCCGCCTCTTATTTTTTAACCATCCCATACAGGACCTTTTTTGTACCTTCACTATCCTCCTTCATCATCTTTGTCCACTCTTCCATCCACTTTCTTCTCTCCTCAGCCACTACTCTCTTCGCCTCCTTCTTTCTTTCCTGGTACTCTTCCCTTGTGTCTACCGTCCTATTTTGATACCACCTCCTAAAGGCTCTATTCTTTTCCCTTACTATATCTTTTGTCTTCTCATTCCACCATGGTGTTTCCTTCCACCTCTTCTTACTACTTGTCCTCCCATAAGTCCAACCCCTCGTCCACGTCGTGGGAGACAGGCAAGGGCACAAAGTAGGGGATCGCCTGTAGGGGCGAAGTACAGTGGGGACTTCGTGTGCCCCGGGACCGTTACGGTAGCTGTGAAGGTCCTACAGGAACCCTGAAAAGTGACGGCTAACGGGGCTCTGGTGAAGCTACGATAGGCCCAGCAAGCCAGTAGTGGATGAAACCAAATGCTTTCAAAAATGGAACGAGCCTCGGACATGATGGATATTAGGATGTGTTGATCTAAAATATAGTTTAAATCATGAACATTTCCATACAATGATTTTCTATCGTGTAGTTATGCATGGATGAAAGTTCATAACATATATGCTGTGTATTTGATGTGACAGTAAATAGCAAGAGTCCGTACTTGGTGAAATAAAATGACATTGCTACATAAAAGAAACCCTATCTGCAAAATTTAAAATGTCTTGTAGCAAAATCTCAGCTAAAATCGATCAGGACACCACTACATTTCACATTGTCTGTCTGATAGTCAGCCCAGAAACTGGTTGGATCCTCGAAAAGCACCACCATAAGTTTTGTGGATAGAAACCCACAAAAACACAAGGCAGCGCTATATTGAAGTTTATTTAGCAAGGTGAGGAGTGAGGTAGTTTGTCATTACTTTCTTCACTGAGTGCCGGCCCCGTGGTGTTGGGATAGCGCGCCTGCCTCTCACCCGGAGGCCCCGGGTTCGATCCCCGGCTCCGTCAGGGATTTTAATACTGACATGAGGGTTAGAACGGGTTCACTCAGCCTCGTGAGGACAATTGAGTAGCTGTCTGACAGTAAGACAGCGCCCCGATCACGAAAACCAAGATTAACGGCCGAGGGGACCCAACACACTGATCAAGCATCACCCCAATATCTGCAGGCCGAATGGCTGGGCAGCGGTCGCTTGGTCGGCCTTAGCCCGTCATGGGCTGTTTAGTGCCAGGGGTTGTTTGTTTATTTTTTTTCTTCACTGAGTCATTACAGCAGTACTAACCCTATGAGTAGAACCTTTCACAGTAACCACAGGCTCTGGCTGTGCCATGAATGATGTTGGTAAGTACCACCCATGCCTTAGTAGCTTCCGTATAATCACAGCCATGATGAGACTGAGACATCAGTGAGAAGCCACATTTTGCTCTAGCCTGTGCCAACAGACAATTGCAAAAACACTGCATTCACCAAGAGTATTCTAAATCTAGGACTTCACCACAACTCCACATTCACTAAGCTCCAGGTGGAACATTAGGGGTCTGCCATGATTGATGCCACACTGCTTACATTTTGAGCTATTCTACATAAAGATGATGATGAAGATGATTATGATAATTGTTGTTTTAAGGGGCCTAACATCTGGGTTATTGGCCCCTTCTACATAAAGAATATTAAACTTACTTCATAATTCCTCTAACAGGAATGGCCATTGTATATGTTAGGTGGGATTATTTATTTGTTATATGGTAAAAATATGGACAAAAGAAAACATTAAACTAAAAAGTTGTTAACACTCAGCAATTTTTCTATTTTTATTGTTTTTATTGTGTGGGGTTTCGCCTAGTAATACCAAGCTGGCTCATCAGCGGGCTCTTGGTGTCCGCACCCGGACCCCCACAGTAGTAGCGAACTGTGCACTGTACAGGGTCTTCATATTTGCTTGGCTAGAACATTCTTGCTCACGCGCTCCGCCAGTGACGCCTCAGTTGCCGGATGCCGCGCGCACGTATTGTAATGTTTTGTACTCGGGCGTACTATTCACCAGAAAATACTGCTGCTAAGTTTGATCTATGTTGGGCGCCAGGCCGGATACACTGTGTTCCAAGCTAAATTTATATACTTAATATCGACCCCTAGCGTGAGTAGAACATATGAGAAACTCTTAATGACTAGGCCGTGGGATGATTGGATCATCAACCCAGACAACATTTGATTGTGGAGAAGGATGTGGTATTACAACTATTGCTACCTACTGGAATCAAAGAATCTACTTTGTAAAATTGAATTTAATATACTTAGAAAACATTATAGCATCTTGAATAAAATTAACAGTATTAACGGAGCATACTACTTTAACCATTGCCACGAACAAAATTACTTAATACGCCGGTCGGGAGAATAACGTGAATTTAACTTATTTCCAAATTTATGCTTAAAGAATTTATATTGGCCCTATCGAAAAACAGAGAGTGTGTGTCGTAGATTACATGAGCTTACCAACGGAAACATTGTCTCCCACGTGCTTGAAGTTTCGTTGCGTCTGATGTTCTTCATTGGGGTTGACGGCGTCAGGTTCTTCCTCGTAGATTAAAAGTTATTGTTACTGCTTGTGGTGGAGTATAATCCATGAACCACAACACGTCGTCTGCCTTAGCACTGCAAGACGCGTGGAACCCATGATCTGATGTGATCAGCGGAGTTAGCGAGAATAAATTGTCCCATTTGGCACTTGCGAACAAGGTATGTGCTTACTGCACCAAGCGTAAAGTCTTAATGAATGTCCTCTTCCTCAACCAGCGCGTTCACTATATGGACTTCCAGCTTCTCCCACCAGAGTCTAGTTTCATACCACGGCCTCGCTGCTTCGACCAATCCGCGTGCGTCACGTTTCTCGCCATGCCGGTCCTACGTTGCTTCTTCTTCCTTGATTGGCTGGTCACCTCACGTGGCTCTTCGCGCCATGAGGTTCCTTCCCCTGGACAAGACCCGTCCCTGTACATTTCCGTTTTACCGGGCAAGACGTAAATCATACCACGTTTTCTTGGTTTGAAGTGTTCCCTCGGATTTCGTAATTCTATTGTACTCCAGTCTATTCTTGTATTGAAATAACCAGTGAGTCACACACCACTCTCTCTAGCCCTAATGAATAAAATCCCGTCTTTACGTATGAAATGATTTGCCGTGCAATTTATATATTGGAATCATCCATTATAGATACGGATTTCTACTAGTAGAAATCCTATCTGTAATTTCCCAAATTTAAAAGCTCCAAAAAAAAAATGACGTAATAAATATTAATAATAATAATATGAAATATAAAATTGAATAAACTGAAATAATTTAACTTGGCCGGATTATTGCCGCGTTTAACAAATATGATATAGTCCAACTAACTTGTGTTAGTGGCATAAAACTCCCTAGAAAAACATTTTACAGTATGTACGGCAGAACACGGTGCTTAAAATCAGTATCGTGCACTTTTACTCACCATGCTTACAGTAGATGCTGAAAATGTTTCCCATCCACTGCCAAACATAATCGGCATCTCCTTATGAAGTTTCCGGTTACTCCGGTTAATTTAGCTTCAGTAAGGAAATAACGACCTTTAAGTCTATTTTTATCGTTGACTGAACCTGTACGTTTGAATTTCTTAGCCAGTTGTTTTATTGCGATTGTGTATACTGCTGTAATGCCTTAAATGGAATATTTGTTATGATACGTGAATGTGTATACAGTATCTGCAAAACGTGCAGGAAATCGTGCGCTAGAACAAGACAAAAGTTTCGAGTGAAATTTCCAGGGAGACCCATTTCTATAAAACGAACAATAAAACAACTGGCTTGTTTGAAATTCAAACGTACAGGTTCAGTAAACAATAAAAATAGACGTTAAGGTCGTCATTTCCTTACTGAAGCTAAATTAACCGGATTAACCGGAAACTTCATAAGGAGATGCCGGTTATGTTTGGCAGTGGATGGGGAACATTTTCACCATCTACTGTAAGCATGGTGAGTAAAAATGCATGATACTGATTTTAAACACTGTATTCTGCCGTACAAACGCGCGCGCGGCAGCTGGCAACTGAGCTGTCGCTGGCGGAGCGCGTGAGCGAGAATGTCCTAGCCAAGCAAATATAAAGACCCTGTAAGCCAACAAATTATTCAAAACTCCAATCTATTAATCAACATACCATACATAACCTTAACACGTACACTTTTATCTAAACTCTTTAGGTGTCCCCATTATTAAAAATGTATGTTGTGCATTGTGCCCGTTTCTCCAATGGGACAGGCTCACATCCCGGCCCCATCGGATGAAACAGCCAGGGAGTGGATAAAGGAATTAGGGCATGAATTTTGGTTCGAATAAAAAAACAAACTAACAAGAATGCTCAAGCGAGCAAGAGACCAAGTGTCTCGGGTCGTTTACGGGTCGGGGATGGTAGAACTAACTGAACCAAATTTCAAAGGCAAGCACTCTAATTTAAATGAACAAGCAAGAAATGAAAACCCAATGTAAAAATACACTGCTCCTTTATTGTTCAAAGGATAAAGCAAAGAAATGACACCTACCTAACACGCACGAGTATCAAGGTTAGGATGGGACAAAGTCCACAAACAAAACTAAAGTTCATAGTCCCTAAACAAAGAGAAATTATACTTAATTCAGCTCATGTGTATCCTCACTTAAAGTTCCGACAAGGAGATTGCCTTGCAAAGAAACTAAATTAAACCTTAATTCATCGGTGCACACGCATGTAAACATCACTGGCCACTTATCACAAACTTCACCTGTGGCATAAACTCAAGAGAGTATAAAATATCGATTCATATCACAACTTATACAACTTATTATTATTACTGATTTATATTCACTGTTGTTCCAACAACTTTGATCCTCAATGTCATAATCGTTCATTGTAATTAAATTGTAGCACTGTCTTATACAGCTATGGACAAATCTTATACTGCCTTATACAGCGATGGACAAATCTCCTGTATCGAACTGCAAATTAATAACTAAAGAGCATCAAATATCTCATCAAAATTTTCAAACATCTAATCAGCCTCACATAATATGAAATTCAACAACTAATTATATCATAAATTATTAACACACACTGATTATGTTCGAATATTTACACTACTAATTCTTATTATTATTACTGATTTATATTCACTGTTATTCCAACAACTTTGATCCTTAATGTCATAATCGTTCATTGTAATTAAATTGTAGCACTGTCTGACGTTTAGGAATAGGTCAAGAACCTCGAAATATGGTACCCAAGTAGATTTCATTTTCATGACGAACATTTAATCGCAACCATTCCGTCAAACACTATGTGTGAGGATCCGAACATCCTAACTGTAGAGCGTTCCATCAATTACATCACTGCTCTATTCAACAGTCAAACCTTGGAATAATAATGTAACACATTCATCAAGAATAAGGACCCTGTCCACATAATTCAATTTCACGGTCATACATCGCCACGTGAATAACCTCGTCACACTTGACGGAATAATACCATTTTTAAATATCATATTAACTTCACAGTCTCCCACAAGTCCAACCCCTCCTCCACGTGGTGGGAGACGGGCAACGGCATGAAGTAGGGGATTGCCTGTAGGGGTGAAGTACAGTGGGGACTTTGTGTGCCCCGGGACCGCTACGGTAGCTGTGAAGGCTCTATGGGAACCCTGAAAAGTGACGGCTGACGGGGCTCTGGTGAAGCTACGATAGGCCTAGCAAGCCAGTAGTGGATATCATATTTGCTTTCAAACCAGGAACAGGCCTCGGAAAGGACGGATGCAAACGACGACGACCCGGATATGCTAATGGACTACGAGTTGGGACATTAAACATACAGACACTGACAGGAAAAGTGGAGGAGATTGTAGATGTGATGGAGAGAAGAAAACTGGATGTACTGGGCTTGGCTGAAACAAGATGGAAAGGAGAAGGTCGCAGAGAACTGAGGAAAGGGTACCGGTTGTACTGGAGTGGGAACAGTGAAGGAAGGAGCAGCGGAGTAGGAGTAGTTGTGGGAGATGGAATGAAGGAAGTGGTAAAGGGAATAAGTGACAGGATCATGAAGATCAGAGTAACTGTAAAGGGAAGAAGCCTGGAGATAGCCCAGGTATATGCCCCTCAAGTTGGATGTACAGCTCAAGAAAAGGAAGACTTTGAGGAGGAGCTACAACAGCAGTTGAATGGGCAGAGCATCATTGTCATGGGAGATTTGAATGCACATGTAGGAAGTGAAAGGCAAGGATATGAAAATGTATTGGGAGCAGAAGGATGGGGTAGCAGGAATGAAGAAGGGAGAAAGTTGCTGGATTTTTGCAAGAGAAACGGTTTAGTGGTAGGCAACTCCTGGTTCCGGAAGAAAGAAAGCCACAAGGTAACATGGTACAGCAGTGATTTAACAAAGAAATCTTTGGTAGATTACATGCTGTACGGCTGGGAAATGAAGAGAAGTGTCAGAGATATAAAGGTAATACCATCAGAGGCCTTAGATAGCGACCACAGAATACTTGTAATGAACCTGGGAGTTGTTAAGGATAGCAAGAGGACAGAGTACCAGGAGAGGAGAATCAAAGTATGGAAACTCAAGGAAAAGGAAGTCAAGGAAGAATTCCAGAAGATAATAAGGGAAAGGATGCCAACAGACAATCCTAAAACAGGGGAAGAGGAATGGAAGCAATTCAAAAACACAATGGTGGAAGCTGCAGTGGCAGTATGTGGAAGAACAAGCAACAGAAAGCGGTGTAAAGAGACACCATGGTGGAATGAGAGAGTAAAAGAAGCTGTGGGAAGGAAGAACAAGGCTTTCAGAGTGTGGTTCCAGGAAAGAACTGATCTGACAAGGGAAGAGTATAAGATAAAGAAGAAAGAAGCGAACAAGATTGTCGCAGAGGAGAGGAAGAAGTGGATGGTAAAGTGGACAGAGATGATGGAGGAAGACAGCAGAGGAAATAAGAAAGTACTTTAAGGGATGGTCAAAAGTAAGAGAAGAGGTCTGCGAGAGGATGTGGTAATGATGGACAAAAACGGAATTGAGGTACACAACAAAGAGGCACTCAAGACAGTGTGGAAAGAGTACTTTGAGGATTTGCTGAATCCGAATGGTCATAGGGAGGAAGACAATGTATTGGAAGATGGAGAAGGTAACACAGGAATGGAAAAGGACCTGACTTGGAGAGAACTGGAAATGGCTATAGACAAGATGAAAGGAGGAAAGGCACCAGGTGTGGATGAAGTGAGTGTTGAAATGGTGAAGGCAGCAGGGGAGGTTGGGAAACAGTGGCTGTACCGTGTGATGAGGGTGATATGGAAGGAGAAAAAGACCCCAGAAGATTGGAAGAAAGGATTAATTGTCCCAATATTTAAGAAAGGAGTGCAGAAATTACAGGGGAGTCACACTCATACCTCACTGTACCAAGATATATGAAAAGATATTTTAAAGTAGAATACGAGCCAAAGTGGAGAGTAAATTGAGAGAGGAGCAGTATGGATTTAGACCTGGGAGATCAACAGTGGATCTCATATTTTCAGTGAGACAGCTCCAGGAACACCACTACGAATTTGGAGAGGATCTGCTGATGGCCTTCCTGGACATCGAAAAGGCCTATGATAGTGTGCGTAGGGAGAAGGTTTGGAAAGCAATGGAAAACATGGGAGTGGAAAAAGAGACTGTAGGCAGAGTGAAGGAGATGTAATGTGGAAGTGTGAGTCGTGTGAAAGTTGGAGGGGAAAGAACAGACTGGTTCAGACAAATGAGTGGCCTGAAACAGGGTAGTGCGCTGTCACCCCTTCTCTTTATTGTGGTTATGGACGAGGTAATGACACGGATAGCAGGAAAGATAGGAGAAGATAAGATGAAAGCAATGGTGTTTGCAGATGATCTCATGGTCTGGGGAAACAAGGAGGAGGAAATTCAGGAGCAACTGAAGGCTTGGGAAGAAACAGTGGGAGAGTACGGATGGAAGTTCAACGTCAGTAAATGTGAGATCCTGTTAACGACCAGGAAAAAGGACAGACCAATGAGTGGGATAACACTTGGAGGTGGACAGCTGAAGAAGGTGGAAAGTCTCAAGTACTTGGGAAGTATAGTGGAGGAAAATGGGAGAAATGACAAAGAGATTACGGAACGTGGCAGACAGGCAGAAGCATTTCTGAGAAGCATTAGGAGCTTAGTATGGAATAAAGATGTCCCACAAAAAAGCAAGGAAGTGTTATACAGAAGCTACTATATCCCGATACTGACCTATGCTTCAGAAACGTGGACAATGAAGAAAAGAGACATAAGCAGAATACAGGTAGGTGAAATGAAGTTCCTGCGAAGTAGGATCGGAGTAACAAGAAGAGACAGGGTGAGGAATGAAAAGGTCAGGGAAATGGTGAAAGAGGAGCCCTTGCAAGGTAGGATTGAGACATCAAGACTGAGGTGGTATGGACACTTAAAGAGAATGGATGAGAAGAAGATTCCCAAGAGGATACATGAGATGCAGATGCAGAAGAAACGACCAAGGGGAAGACCAAGAGATAGATGGCTGAAAGGAGTGGAGGAATGTGTCAAGAAGAGAGGCGAGGACTGGACCAGAGTGACAGCGGAGAGGTGGTGGGAAGAAAGAACTAAGTGGCGAGGCTTATGTTCCAAACAGACCCAGCCTGGGGCTGGAAACTGTATAAGATGATGATGATGATGATATTAACTTCACACAACATCATTACAAATTCATGCACTATTAGCATGTCTCAAGAACCCACACCTAACACAGCGTGTCAACTTTATCTGGACAACGAGGTCGTATGATAATATGAAATCATATCCAAGGATCCTTACTTGACCATACTCAACCATATCCAGCATATCATTTGGCTATCAAATTCTTTGTAATTCATAATAAACCTTTCAGCACTAAGTTCCTTTCATGACCTCCATGTACAACTCTACTGTTGACAATTCTATCTCACGACTATGCATGAACGTTATCAAATATTTCTTACACTGACTAAAGCAGTATTTATCTACCACCCATTACAATGCCTCAGAAATTGAAATGCTAAAGTCTCCAAGCCAAATGGGCATCTCATATCATTGTTACAAAATTCTAACTTATATTATTATTATTATCATATCTCAGAGAATAAACGTATGCCTTATTCCTAACATCGATGCTGTTAATTCATGAAAGTCAAAACTACTCGAAATAAAAATATATCTATTCAACCCTATGAGAAAATTATGCTCTTATTCAATCTGGAATAAATAATTATGAATGGCGTTAAGCGATACGAATGGCTTTAAGCTACACGATCTCAAGTCATCTTATGGCATGGCTATTCAAAGTAGATGTTCTCTTCTTCATGATGAACAGGAATGAAAATGAAACGTCATACTTTTTATCCGGCATCGTAATGCATCCATGTCCTCGGAAATCCTAAGTGTTGGCGTCATCTGGGCGGCGGCGTTCCTCCAGCGTCTCCCAGCGTCCTGGTAGAGGCATGCGCCCCCGACACCTCTCGATCTCCTGGCGACGTCCATCTCCGCCCACCGGTTGCACCTCGTCACCCTCAGCGACGGTGTCTCCTGACGTCCCATTCCTGGTCCACGCGTCCATCTCGTCATGACCGTTCACCCCATGGCGACCCCTTTATAGTTTTAGTGCAGCATAATTGCGTATTCATATTCATGTTGATTCCCAACATATTTGAGTCCATGGCTATAAGGTTCATGTTTTGAATGAATATTAAGGTATTCGCCTTTCAATACTATTTATTAATTACCACTTACAGGTACATGTTTCGAGGGCTATCACACTCCCCTTTCATCAGCCTGCTTAACAAAATCTTTAAAGAAAACTTTCCTTATTCACACGCACATGTAAATCACATGAAGATAGTTTCTACAGAATAATAAAAATGTTCATTGTTTAATTGTTTTCAGCTCTTGTTTAATGTTCCAAAGATGATCTTCTTGATGGATATTTAGGCCTGTGTGCACCAAACACATTGAAATGGGCCGGTGCCATCTTTGGAACATTAAACAAGAGCTGAAAACAATGAAACAAAGAACATTTTTATTATTCTGTAACACCTATTTTCATGTGATTTACATGTGCTTGTGAATAAGGAAGGTTTTCTTTAAAGATTTTGTTAAGCGGGCTAATGGAGGGGGAGTGTGATAGCCCTCGAAACATGTACCTGTAAGTAGTAATTAATAAATAGTATTGAAAGGCAGATATTTTAATCATCATCATCATCTTGAGCAGTTTCCAACCGCTGGTCGGGTCTGCTTGGAACATAAGCCTCTCCATAGTTTCCTGTCCATCCACCATCTCTCGTCATTTACTGTGTCCCAGCACACTCCTCTTTCCTCCACACTCTTCTTAACTCCTTTTGTCCATCTGTCCCTTGGTCTTCCCCTTGGCCTCCTTCCCGTCATTTCCATTCCAAACATCATCTTCGGTATCCTCTCCTCTTGCATCCTCCTCACAAGTCCATACCATTGTAGCCTAGATTCTATTTTGCAATGGTTCCTCTCTTACCATCTCTCTGACTCTCTCATTCCTTACTCTGTCCATTCTTGTCACTCCTACCCTACTCCTCTGGAACTTCATCTCCACTGCTCGTATTTTATTCTTGTCCCTTTCCTTCATCACCCATGTTTCTGAACCATACGTCAAAATTGGCACAAAGTAGGTCTTGTAGATGATTCCTTTACATTTTTGTGGTACATCTTTATTCCATAACATCCCCCTAACACTCTTGAAAAATCCATCTGCGCACCTTCCCCTTTCATTTATTTCCATCCTATTGCCTCCCTTTTCGAGCCTCCGTGGCTTAGGCGGCAGCACGCCGGCCTCTCACCGCTGGGTCCGTGGTTCAAATCCCGGTCACTCCACGTGAGATCTGTGCTGGACAAAACGGAGGCAGACAGGTTTTTCTCCGGGTACTCCGGTTTTCCCTGTCAAAATTTCATTCCAGCAACACTCTCCACTATCATTTCATTTCATCTGTCATTCATTTAATCATTGCCCCCGAGGAGTGCGTCAGGCCTCGGCAGCCGGCACGGTTCATATCCTCGCCGCTAGATGGGGGCTTCATTCATCCCATTCCTGACCCAGTCGGAGACTGGAAGCAGGCTGTGGATTTTCATTTTCATTGCCTCCCTTTTCTTCAATTATGCTTCCCAAGTACTTGAAGCATTCTACTTTCTGCAACTGCTGTCCTCCAAGTGTTATGCCCATATCCAGTCTGTTCTTCTTCCTCGTTGTGATGACCACTTCACTCTTTTGTGCTGAGAACTTCATCCCTTATGATAACACTACCTTCTCCCACTCATCTAATTGCTCTTGTACTTCTTCCTCATCCTCTCCCCATTCCAGAAAGTCATCAGCAAACAACATTGCCTTCATTTTCCTTTCCCCAATGCTATTTACCAGTTTTCGTATGATTTCATCCATCACCACTATAAATAACAGGGGTGAGAGGGCACTTCCCTGTTTCAGACCACTCTCCAGTTGAAACCATTCAGTTCTCTCTCTTCCCACCTTTACACAGCTTTTGCTTCCCTCGTACATTGCTTTCACTCTTGCCACTGTCTCCTTGTTCACTGCTTTTGCTCTCATTGCTTCCCATACCTTGTTTCTATTAATACTATCATATGCCTTCTCAATATCCAAGAAGGTCATCACCAGATCTTTCCCATATTCATAATGGTGTTCTTGCAGCTGTCTTACTGCAAAGATGAGGTCAACAGTTGACCTTCCTGGCCTGAATCCATACTGTTCTTCCCTCAGCCCATCTTCAACTTCTGTCCGAATTCTTCTCTCCAGTACCTTCTCAAATATTTTGGCGCAGTGGCACATGAGTGTAATTCCCCTGTAGTTCTTGCATTCCTTCCTACTTCCCTTTTTAAATATGGGTATTATTATCCCTCTTTTCCAGTCCTCTGGTATTTTCTTCTCCCTCCATATCACTTAATTACTCGAAAGAGCCACTGTGTTCCTATCACCCCTGCTGCTCTCACTATCTCCACACTCACTTCATCTATTCCCGGTGCCTTTCCCCCTTTCATCTTCTTTAATGCTTCCTCCACTTCTTTCCATGTCAATTCTTTCTCTGAAATGTCTTGGTCACTGTCTGTTTCTTCCTCCACAATGTCCACTACGCTGGTTTTAGTTGGATTTAGGAGTTCCTTGAAGTATTCTCTCCAGATAACCTTTACTTCTTCCATATTTTCGACCTCCTTTCCATTCCTGTCCACCATTCTGACATTTTCCCCTGTATCTCTTCTCTTTGCCTTTATCATTCCATACAACACTTTCTTACTGCCATCACAGTCCTCCTCCATCATTTATGTCCATTTCTCCAGCCATTTCTTTTTCTCTTCCTTCACTACTTCTCCTGCTTCTTTCTTCCGCTCTTGGTATTCTTCTCTTGTTCTGTCTGTCCTCTGTTAGAACCATTTCCTGAATGCTTCATTTTTCTTTTTCACTGCTTCCTTAGTTCTGGGGTTCCACCATGGTGTTTCCTTCCACCTTTTCTTTCCACTAGTTCTGCCACACAAGACTTCCTCTGCTTCTACCAACACGTCCTTGAACCTATTCCATTCTTCTTCACCTGTTTTCGGATCATCCTTCGGTAATTTGTTCCTCACTAATATCTGGAACTTCTCCTTATTTCCATCCTCCTTCAGCTTCCATGTCCTTATTCTTCTTTCTTGGTTCTCAGTTCTCCTCTTTTCCTTCAGTCCTCTCACCTTGGCGACCAGCAGACGGTGGTCACTGTCCAGGGCTTCTGAAGGTATTACCCTTATATCCGTGATACTCTTCTTTGTCTCCTTCCCGCATAGAATGTAGTCCACCACTGATTTCCTAGTCAAATCCCTGCTGTACCAAGTAATTTTATGGCTCTCTCTCTTCTTGTACCATGTGTTTCCAACCATTAGCCCATTTATCTTGCACAGTTCCAACAATCTCTCTCCTTCCTTATTCCTGTTTCCCCATCCTTCACCACCAATAACTTCCTCAAAACCTCTTCTATCAGTTCCGACATGGGCATTTAGGTCTCCCATGACTATCAGGTCTCTCCCCACTAACTGCTTCTGCAACTCCTCTTCAAACTCGTCCTTCTCGCCTTCTGTGCATCCCACCTGTGGTGCATAGACTTGCAGAATGTCCAGGATTCTACCTTTCACAGTGATTCTGGCTCTAATTATTCTATCACTTACCGTCTTTACTTCCTCCCTCAGCCCTTCTCTCACCACCATTCCCACTCCATTTCTCTTCCCCTCCTCATTTCCTATCCAGTATAGCTGCAAGCCATTTCTCAGTTCTTTTCTTCCTTCCCCTCTCCATCTGGTCTCTGCCAGTCCGAGTACATCCAGTTTTCTCCTCTCCATCATATCTACAATCTCCTCCACTCTTCCTGTCAATGTAGTTATATTCAAAGTTCCAATTCGTAGTCCATTTCCATAGCCAGGTCTGTTTCCTTTAGATCTGTCCTTTCCGAGGCCCGTTCCCGTTTTAAAAGCAGTTCCATATCCACTACTGGCTTGCTAGGCCTAACGTAGCTTCACCATAACCCTGGCAAGGGGCCTGTTTTTGGTCCGCGAGAGGTATTTTATTTCCCTCAAACCCTCCGGACAAGTCCGGCGAGCCCCCCTATTCGCCACCTGGGACGCGCCCGACAGAGGAACAGGCAAACCCCCACGGGGTATTTTAATATTCATTCAAAATATATTTATGTCAATATGGACCATAATAAGCGACATTATGAAGGCTCATGTTGCCGTGTAGCAATATTATATTTCACTGGAGCATTCCCCTGCTCTAGCGGTAACCTCGGTAATTATCATGACTACTTCTTCATAATTGCTGTCATCCCTCGATGAAAATGGTAGAATAATAAGTCACACTTCCATAGGTCGTGCGTATAAATATAAATCGAGATTCCATGCCATCAAAAAAAAAAAAATGCAACATTATAAAATCATACGTTGTCATTATCCAAAGTTTCACATGTTGAAATACCCATCAGGCCTAGCTCCTAGCTCAGCCGTTCGTCATTCACCACGCTACGTCACGCCATGATGTCACGCTGGCTTTCCGGTTGTCGTCATTTCCAGACTGATCTAGGGCTGGAAATCGACCCAGCTCGGATCGGTTACAGTATTGAATTTAGAATTTATTGCAAATATTTTTACCACAGGCTCAGCATGAATCTATCCCCTTTCCACTTTGAATTTCGGATATTTTGTAATAAATGTAGGTCTACTGTTAGAGCAGTTATATTTGTGTTAAACTGAAAATATCTGCTTCACATTACAGATATTTCTCATCCTTTACAAGGAATTATATTATCACCATATTCATGCTCACATCTCTGGTGGGCCCACCCTGGAACAGAGATTTGGTTCATTCTACAACTACTGCAGGTTCTTCAATTACATTCTAAGTAAGCAAATAACAAGATATTATTATTATTATTATTATTATTATTATTGAGATATTATTATTATTATTATTATTGATAAACTATGATTGATATAAATATACACAATATATTGGGGCTGAACATTCAAGCCTTCTGCTTGTGGTATAAGACAACTGTATTAACTTTAATTATCACCATTATGCTTTCTCATACAAGATTTTTTCACAAAGCAAAGATACGGTCAAAACAGTAAATTAAAATAATATCCTTGGTCTCTTAACAAATAATTTCCCATTCTAATATTCATCATTCACATATGATGCACAAACATATATCCAACATTCAGACATAAATTAAGCTGGCACAATCTGCTTTTTGCATGAAACTCAAAGAAAAAAGATCCCTGTAATTTTATACAAGTGTAATGAAAATAAACTGCAAAATCTCTGGGTTGGAAATCTCACATTTAGAGAAAATATGGTCTTATACATGTAGGGTCCGGAAATCTTTTTACATATCAAACCTTTACGTACTGTAATCTGAAACATTAATTTCAGCAAGTGAAAGGTTCAACATGAGCATCATATCAGCGCTTGTTGTGAAATGATCAGAATTTGAATCTGTCAGACTTAGTGTGGGTTTATGTGTACAAGACTAAACTAGATGATGCAGTACGGTGACACTTCATGTGGGAACTGTGGAGGCCTTTGAGGGATGCATACAACATCAGGTATTCTGGAGCATGTTCGCACTTCAATGAGACGAGTAGATGCAGACTGTACAGCACAGAGTGGCATTTCAAACATTTGCTTTAAGATACCCAACAGCATGTAGCTTCACAGGACATTCATCAAAGGGTAATATCTCTGAAAATATGATTTTATATATACCGGTAACCTTTTATCATTTCAAATGATCTTGTCGACTTCGTCGTTATGCTTGAGTCTAAAGTTATGCGGGACGGTTGCATTATGGAGACGGAAGTGACGTCGTGCAGCTGTGCGGGAGGCCTAAGTTAATGGGTAAAGGACGGCGAGTGCGTGACGTCATGCAGCCACGCGGGAAGCCGAAGTTAATGGTTAGTGGAGTCTGTTGAAAGAGTCCTGGGGCGTCGAGCGAAGGGAAAAGAATAAAGGGTGACTCCTAAAGAGGTGTACAAGATGGCAGAGAAGAATACAGGGTGACTCCTAAAGAGGTGCACAAGATGTCAGACAAGAATACAGGGTGACTCCTAAAGGGGTGTACAAGATGTCACACAAGAATACAGGGTGATTTCTAAAGAGATATACAAGATGCCATATAAGAATACAGGGTGCCTCCTAAAGAGGTGTGCAGGATGTCAGAGCAAAATACAGTACAAGATGCTAGATAAGAATACAGGGTGACTCCTAAAGAGATATACAAGATGCCTGTTAAGAATACAAGGTGACTCTTAAAGAGGTGTACAAGATGGCAGAGAAGAATACAGGGTGACTCCTACAGAGGTGCACAAGATGTCAGACAAGAATACAGGGTGACTTCTAAAGAGATATAAAAGATGCCATATAAGAATACAGGGTGCCTCCTAAAGAGGTGTGCAGGATGTCAGAGCAAAATACAGTACAAGATGCTAGATAAGAATACAGGGTGACTCCTAAAGAGATATACAAGATGCCTGTTAAGAATACAAGGTGACTCTTAAAGAGGTGTACAAGATGGCAGAGAAGAATACAGGGTGACTCCTACAGAGGTGCACAAGATGTCAGACAAGAATACAGGGTGACTTCTAAAGAGATATAAAAGATGCCATATAAGAATACAGGGTGCCTCCTAAAGAGGTGTGCAGGATGTCAGAGCAAAATACAGTACAAGATGCTAGATAAGAATACAGGGTGACTCCTAAAGAGATATACAAGATGTCTGTTAAGAATACAAGGTGACTCTTAAGAAGTGTACAAGATGGCAGAGAAGAATACGGGTGACTCCTAAAGAGGTGCACACGATGTCAGACAAGAATACAGGGTGACTTCTAAAGGGATATACAAGATGCCATATAAGAATACAGGGTGCCTCCTAAAGAGTTGTGCAGGATGTCAGAGCGAAATACAGTACAAGATGCCAGATAAGAATACAGGGTGACTCCTAAAGAGATATACAAGATGCCAGTTAAGAATACAAGGTGACTCTTAAAGAGGTGTACAAGATGGCAGAGAAGAATTCAGGGTGACTCCTAAAGAGGTGCACAAGATGTCAGACAAGAATACAGGGTGACTTCTAAAGAGATATACAAGATGCCATATAAGAATACAGGGTGCCTTCTAAAGAGGTGTGCAGGATGTCAGAGCAAAATACAGCACAATATGCCAGATAACAATACAGGGTGACTCCTCAAGAGATATACAAGATGCCAGATAAGAATACAAGGTGACTCTTAAAGAGGTGTACAAAATTGCAGAGAAAAATACAGGGTGACTCCTAAAGAGGTGCACAAGATGTCAGACAAGAATACAGGGTGACTTCTAAAGAGATACACAAGATGCCATATAAGAATACAGGGTGCCTCCTAAAGAGGTGTGCAGGATGTCAGAGCAAATTACAGGGTGACACTTAACGAGGTGTACAGTATGTTAGATTCAATTCAAATACAGGGTGAGCCTTAAAGAGGTTTACATAATATCAGATTCAAATAATGGGTGACTCTTAAAGAGTTGTGAAAGATTTCAGACTCAAATACAGGGTGACCCTTAAAGAGGTGAACGCACGGGAAGCCTAAGTTAATGGGTAATGGAGTCTGTTGAAAGAGCCTTTCTAACATTTGTAGCATGCGTCATTTGAAATAACGTCTAGTCTTTCAGACTGACTGTAATTGTCTACTGTGAAGAATCTAACTCTGAAATTTTTCTGTTTATTATCATTACATCCTATATAGATTCTTAAGGTTCTCTTTGATTTTTTAAGTGTCATTCATTTGAACAGGTGCTAATGAGCCAGTTACACTGGACTTGCCAGATGTGTGGCTGTGGGAACTGATAGATGAGTTTGTGTACCAGTTCCAGTCATTTGCACAGTACCGTGCTAGACTTATCAAGAGAACACCTGAAGAATTAGATGCCATAGCTACTGACAGCAATGTGTGGAATGTATTGTGTGTACTGAATGTGCTTTATTCTCTCATAGATAAATCCAACATCAAGATTCAGCTTGAGGTAACTTTAAATAGGTCGCTCATTATTTTTGTGAAGTAGTTCCTTTGTATGTAAATGTCAGTGGACTCGTGACATTTATTTTATACTTGTGCTCTAGATATTATTGCTAATTATTTTAAATGCACTATTTGTCCAAATTTTCTTGTGAATTGTCTTTCTTGCTCCATTCTGTTTATTGTTCAAATTAAATTGATTGTTCCTTGTATTTATTTACAGGTGCACGCAAGTGGAAGTGATTCAGATTCTGTGGCTGGTGAATTTGGCCGCCATCCACTTTATAAGAAGCTAGGTTACTTCAGCTTAATAGGACTATTACGGGTCCACTCCTTGATAGGAGACTATTATCAGGCCATAAAAGTGTTGGAAAATATAGACCTGGAGAGAAAGGTAATGGTCAACGTTTAAGATAGCTTGATGGTAATACTCTTATATAAAAGGTTTATAGTATTTTTTAAAGCCATGTCTGCACTAGAAATAATTTATTTTGTGTTTGACATGCTACAAATCTATGTGTGTGCAAAGATATTTAGCAGTGTGGATGTGTTCACCACGCACACATGTGCAAAAATGTATGCTGCATTTAACACCGGCAATCTATTCCTTTGTTATTTTGCAAAAAATAGATATGGTGAGGATGTAATCTCAGCAACAGGCTTCTGCTCAGCCCAGACACACAGCACTTAACTTATATTCTTATGTGGCAAGAGTATTGAGTTTGTGGTGAATTCTAAATTCAAAGCACAAGAAAAATATTAATCAGGTGTGGACACACTGGTCAGAATAAAAATTGCTTCACTCTCAATCTTTGAAACTGTTATGCCATTACTGAATAACAGAGCACATTAGCTGGCATAACTGGTTCAAAGTAGCTTCTTTGTACTCAAACCTTTATAACCTTGGATTGCCACTTTTCGTTTATATATTTGATTGTTTTGTTTCTAGACCCAATTTTCATGTGTTCCATCATGTCAGATAACTATTTCATACTACGTGGGATTTGCATACATGATGATGCGTCGATATTCAGATGCCATACGAACACTAAGTTCAATCCTGTTGTACGTCCAACACACTAAGCCGCTCGGTAATTCCCGCAGCTACCAGAATGAACAGGTAAACTTTTTATAACAGCTTAAGCTTTCACGGCCGGCGTTCATAATTAAGTACAAGTTTTTCGGGCTTGTAGGCCGTGGTCCAGACAGGATATCTCCCGAAGTTTCACCGGAAACTGCGTCCGGCATTATCAAGGGTTCCGCTCCTTTCCTTGGTCCACTGCTGACCAAGGAAAGGAGCGGAACCCTTGATAATGCCTGACACAGTTTCCGGTGAAATGTCGGGAGATATCCTGTCTGGACCACGGCCTACAAGCCCGAAAAACTTGTACTTAATTAGGTAAACTTTTTGTTTCAGCACCTTTATTATTGTAATGATTAGTACATGTAATAGTTAGGGATAATGTATAAGGGTTGTTCTAGGAAATGTACACTGGTTTATTAATTGTCGTTTTGGAAGCCATTTTTCAGTGTTGCCTTAGTAATCTAAATGTAATGTTTTTCAGTCGGTCAACACAATTGTACCCAATAGTAATTTACATGGAATTAATAAATACACTTGGATGTCCAGTTTCGTAGCGATCATCATCAGATCCTTTACACTGAGGCTATTAAATCTATGTCTACAATATATACACTTATTTAGTGGCAAGGGACCCTCACATGGTCAGCTAGTCCAAGGTTTTTTTAACAGAGGTGTTACTCCTCTATCACTCGCCCTTGGTCCTGACTTGTGACAGGCAGAGCCTGGCTTCCCAAACATTGGGCCCAGGTTGGTGGGGTATGCATTATAATACTGTTGTATGAAATTTTAAGCATTGTTGTTTTGAAGTTTAGTTAATTATATCTCGGAAGTGCATGTATGGCAATGAGATTGAAGGTTAGACAGTCAGGGTGTTGGCGGAAACGTATTTGGGAAATTAAATTAACCTTTGACTACTAATTATTATTTACGACTTATTAAACCTGAATTGAGTAATAACCATATGCACTTATCTTAACCGATCAGTTATATTAGCCTGACATAAAGCAATTTAAACCTAAACGAGACTTGTTGGCATAGTTATCTTCAATAAGGTATGTTATTAATATTGTTTAATATTAATAATAGTGAGCTAGAAGCGGATTTAAACAATTGAACTTGAATTGATAGACCGTTGTAAATATTGTATATAAATAGTAAATAACATTTAATTATGTTGGTGTTTTTTTTATAATAATACTATTTTTCGCGTGCCTTAAATATGTTTAGTTTATTTGAGAATGTATGGTTTGTTATGAGTGAGCGATTTTGTGTAATAGAATTAGAATGTGTGGATATATGTCAAATGTGAACGACGTAAATATCTTAACACATGGAAGACGGGCCCCGAGAAATCCCGTAGTACGCTCGCCAGCGGTAGATGACGGGCCCCGAGAAATCTCTGTTTTATACACGTCATTGTTTTCGGTCTTCCTGCGACATCTCTTGACCCTGTATTGAACTATCTCGGACTGCACATTAGAATAAATCGTAGATGTATATCTGCCACTTTTCTTTTATTCATGGCCTTCTTTTATTCTTTGATTTAGTTTCGAATGTCGACTTTCTTTCTGCCGGTTTAGTCAATGGTAAGATGGAGCGCTCGCGTAATTCACTGTTAGCTGACGATGATATTTTAGAAGAATTGTATGCCGACGATCGTTCAAATGGAAATAGTGATATTGAATTAGTGGAAAGTGAATGTGGAAGTGGAAGTGATATTCAAGCCCCTACACGCCGTAATTTACCTAATGTGCCTATTTATTCAAGTGACCTTGCTTGTAGACCAATCTAATCTCTACCATGATCAAAACATTCACATGTATAAACAGTCGCCACACACTCAAATGCTACTAGGAGCATTGGTGAGTACTCATACCAAATTTGAAGATAAAATCTTGACTAGTTTAATATTTATGTACATTTTTATAATCAAGTGCACTCTAGTCACACTCATACCTCACTGTGCCAAGATATATGAAAAGATATTAGAAAGTAGAATACGAGCCAAAGTGGAGAGAAAATTGAGAGAGGAGCAGTATGGATTCAGACCTGGGAGATCAACAGTGGATCTCATATTTTCAGTGAGACAGTTCCAGGAACACCACTACGAATTTGGAGAGGATCTGTTGATGGCCTTCCTGGACATCGAAAAGGCCTATGATAGTGTGTGTAGGGAGAAGGTTTGGAAAGCAATGGAAAACATGGGAGTGGAAAAAGAGACTGTAGGCAGAGTGAAGGAGATGTATTGTGGAAGTGTGAGTTGTGTGAAAGTTGGAGGGGAAAGAACAGACTGGTTCAGACAAATGAGTGGCCTGAAACAGGGTAGTGCGCTGTCACCCCTTCTCTTTATTGTGGTTATGGACGAGGTAATGACACGGATAGCAGGAAAGATAGGAGAAGATAAGATGAAAGCAATGGTGTTTGCAGATGATCTCATGGTCTGGGGAAACAAGGAGGAGGAAATTCAGGAGCAACTGAAGGCTTGGGAAGAAACAGTGGGAGAGTACGGATGGAAGTTCAACATCAGTAAATGTGAGATCCTGTTAACGACCAGGAAAAAGGACAGACCAATGAGTGGGATAACACTTGGAGGTGGACAGCTGAAGAAGGTGGAAAGTCTCAAGTACTTGGGAAGTATAGTGGAGGAAAATGGGAGAAATGACAAAGAGATTACGGAACGTGGCAGACAGGCAGAAGCATTTCTGAGAAGCATTAGGAGCTTAGTATGGAATAAAGATGTCCCACAAAAAAGCAAGGAAGTGTTATACAGAAGCTACTATATCCCGATACTGACCTATGCTTCAGAAACGTGGACAATGAAGAAAAGAGACATAAGCAGAATACAGGCAGGTGAAATGAAGTTCCTGCGAAGTAGGATCGGAGTAACAAGAAGAGACAGGGTGAGGAATGAAAAGGTCAGGGAAATGGTGAAAGAGGAGCCCTTGCAAGGTAGGATTGAGACATCAAGACTGAGGTGGTATGGACACTTAAAGAGAATGGATGAGAAGAAGATTCCCAAGAGGATACATTGTAATAGGTTTGCTTAGCCCTCACGTTGAGCGGCAATTGTAATGGTTCTTATCGCTCCTCGTTGGTAGCGAACAAATGTAATGTTTTCTACCTGAGCGGACTATTCGCCAGAAAATACTACTGCTAAGTTTGATCTATGTTGGGCGCCAAGCTGGATACACTGTGTTCCAAGCTAAATTTATATATTTAATATCGACCCCTAGCGTGAGTAGAACATATGAGAAACTCTTAATGACTAGGCCGTGGGATGATTGAATCATCAACCCAGACAACGTTTGATTGTGGAGAAGGATGTGGTATTATAACTATTGCTACCTACTGGAATTAAAGAATCTACTTTGTAATAATTGAATTTAATACACTTAGAAAATATGTCAGCATCTTGAATAAAATGAACACTGTTAACGGAGCATAATACTTTAACCATTGCCACGAACAAAATTACTTAATACGCCTGTCGGGAGAATAACGCAAATTTAACTTATTTCCAAATTTATGCTTAAAGAATTTATACTGGCCTTATCGAAAAACAGAGAGTGTGTGTCGTAGATTACTTATGCTTACCAACGGAAACATTGTCTCCACATTCTTGAAGTCTCGTAGTGTTGGATGTTCTGCATTGGTGTTGACGGCGTCAGCCCCTTCCTCGTTGATCAAAAGTAATCGTTACAGCTTGTGGTGGAGTCTATTCCATGAACCACCACACGTCGCTTGCCTAATCACTGCAAGACGCGTGGAACCCATGATCTGATGTGATCAGCGGAGTTAGCGTGAATAAATTGTCCCACTTGGGACTAACGAACCGAGTACGCCTTACTGTACCAAGCGTAATGTCTTAATAACTGTCTTCTCTCACCCAGCGTCCACTGTATGCTTCAATCTTCTCCCACCAGGGTCTAGCTTAACACTGCGGCCTCGCTGCTTCGACCAATCCGCGTGCGTCACGTAACTCGCCATGCCCCTGCTACGTTGCTTCTTCTTCCTTGATTGGCTGGTCACCTCATGTGGCTCTTCCCGCCATGAGACTCCTTCCCCGTATTTATATTTTCCGTTTCCGTGCAAGACGTAAATCATACACGTTCTTGCTTTGAAGTGTTCCCTCGGATTTCGTAATTCCATTGTACTCCAATCTATTCTTGTATTGAAATACCCAGTGAGTCACACACCACTCTCTCTTACCCCTAATGAATAAAATCCCGACTTTACGTATGAAATGATTTGCCGTGCAATTTTATATATTGGAATTATCCAATATAGATACGGATTTCTACTAGTAGAAATCCTATCTGTAATCTTCCAAATTTAAAATCTCCAAAAAATGACGTAATAAATATTAATAATAATAATATGAAATTGAATAAACTGAAATAATATAACTTGGCCGGAGTATTGCCGCGTTTAACAAATATGATATAGTCCAACTAACTTGTGTTAGTGGCATAAAACCCCCTAGAAAAACATGTTACATTCGCCTCGAATAATCATGTGCTTTACCATGCATATGGTACAGCACTTGATGATTCCAGACACGTTAGAAAAAACCCTCCAAAATACAACATATACAAGTGAAATGACCCTTTACACATATAAACCCTCAATCATGCGCTTTGCGCTAATGTTCGTCTTGTTATGACGTGTTCTTATTTTGTCCACTTCAAAATGTTAGTCATTCTCACGAATGTTCATTCTACCGCTCTCTCTCTCATCATTCTATGTGGGAAAAAAAATGCATACATAAGTGTGTTCCCTCTATACCCACAATTCACTACACACGCATTTATGGTGTTCAGTAGAAAACCACTGCGGAACTCTTCTAGAAATATTAGGTGCTCCACACCTACCGGATACCAATATCATGGTACACGATCACACACTCGCGGTAGAGCAAAGTGATCTACTTCCCACCTTCTCTGTGAAATTTTTAATTAAAAGAAAAGACACGACTGTAAAAAAAAACAGTAAGTACCCATTACTTATAACACTTAAATATTCCTGTGCCGTATGTGCCCTATCTTACTAATTACATGTACACAAAAACCCACCTTACTCTAGATCACAATTTCTCATATTCGTCGCTCAGCCAGTAGTTCACAACCTAGACCAGTCCACCTATCGAACCTGACCTAGTTGCCACAACTTTTTATCTGTTACTTATATACAACATCTCATGAAGTCTAGTACCTTGTACACAAACTACCTTAATGATATCCAACCCCGATCTCACATAGCTAGGTGGTAAGCAGGAATCACGTGTGCTGATATGTATGAGCTTCATGGAGGACTGTCTCGCCTTCTGATGGCCCTCTTTTATCTCGTGGATGCCTTAAGCTAACAAGCCCTATACAAGCGCTTCCCCATCTCTTGGAGATAAATAGGAACCCATCAGCGCTGCCAAAATGGCCTTGGTGCATCGAGACAATTTAGTGCTCAACAGCATCCACCTCTCCCTTCATCTTTCCCTGTACCTTAAAAACTCTCATTTACTTACATACTACACCCCTGTGTGATTTCTGATACGCCTGCCTTGAAGACCAGATCTTCCACATACCACACTTACTCATTTGATAGGCTGGCTCGCCAGCTAAACACACTTATTTTATGACACATCCCTAATGTCATCACGTTGCTCCACTAACATTTTTCTCAGTGTCTTTAACGATGCCCTGTTGCTACTGTCCACACATGCACATAACAAAATACCATCCTCTGCCTTAACAACAGGATTATCCCTACATAAATTTGTGTCCCTAGAAAGCATATCTGCAAGAATGTTATCTTTCCCTTTAATATATTTTACTGTGAATTCGTATTCCTGAAGTGCAAGAATCTACCTACTAACTCTGTTAGAACTGAGTTTACATGTCCTCATATATAATAAAGCATGGTGATCTGTATGAATCTCAAATTTACCTCCAACTAAATACATCCTAAATTTTCCTAAACTGAAAACAATTCCTAAAAGCTCTAACTCAGTGATAGTATATCTTTTCTCTGCTGCTGTAAGTCCTCGTGATGCTAAAGACACGATGCACAAATTACCCTCTTCACCTCTCTGACACAATACTCCTGCAATTCCTATATGTGACACATCAGTCATTACCACATATTCCCTATCCTTCAAAGGATACTTCAGCACCACAGCTTTCTCAAAGCCTGCCTTCAGCGCTTGAAATGCCAGATCATGCTTGGACTCCCATTTCCAGCGATTACCACTTTTAAGCAAATCTCTAAATGGTTCTACTAACCCTGAGTATTTAAGAACGAACCTGCGAAAAAAATTGCAAATACTAAGGTATGTTTTCAACTGTTTTACATTCTGTGGTACTTCTGCATTAAGTATCTTATTAACCCTACTTTCCTCTGGTGTCACACCCCTACTTGACACTTTATGACCTAAAAATGTCACTTCTGTCTGACAGAATGACAACTTGGACAGTTTCAGAGTGAACCCTGCCTGATCTAACTTTTGAAATACACTGTCTAAATGACGTAGATGCTCCTCAAAACTGCGTGAACTGATTACCATATCATCGATGTAAATAGTTACAAACTCTCCCGTGTCATCTCCTAATGCGATGTTTAAAGACCTAATTAAAGCTGCTGAGCTACTTTTTAACCCATAAGGTACCCTGCAAAACTGATAAAGGTTATATTTATGACTAAAAGCTGTAAATGGCCTATCTTCATACATAAGTGGCACTTGCCAGAAACTGGAACTTAAATCTACACATGTGAAATACTTTTTACCCTCAAATGTCTGCATCAACTCTTCAATGGACATGGACTTCTGCTGATCTGAACTGATTCTACTGTTTACTAAACGATCGTCTAAACAAATACGAACTGTGCCGTCGGCCTTCGGTACTGTAATTAAAGGATTAACATATTGACTGTTTGAGTACTCTATAATGCCATCTTCAAGCATCTAGTTAATTTGTGCCTCTACTGCACCCTGATAATCGAAAGGTATAGGATATCTATGTCCTGTGAATACTGATCTATCAATAATGTTCAATGAATGGGTATAGCAATTGGCCATGCCAATGCGATCCTCAAAAACTCTCCTATTATACAATAACACATCATAGAGCAGAACACACTGGTCTCCCTCTATATGCCCCTGAAATGCGGCATCACGTAACGAGTCTTCCAGACTACCGTTCGTAATCAAACTCCCCACAAAAATTTGAGTATCCCTCTCTTCGGCTGGTGATATCTCACTTAAAGAACAAGCCACTCCTACAACACTACTCCCCTGAACATTGTCGTTGAACGCTACCTCTACTTCAGAATTATTCCATTTAAATTTCAAACTACCTACTTCATAACATAAGTTACCAGACACTCTACTTAGCCAATCTGAACCCAAAATAACACTGAAAACTAAGTTTGGAATTACTAGACAAATCTGCTTTTCGATATGATTATTAATTTTACTGTCCACTAAAACTTGCTTAGAAATAACTTTAGACCTCTTCCCTACAGCTGTGATAACAAAAGTGCTTTTAATTGGTATCTCCTCAAAATTTACACCAGTTCCTTTCATTTTATCGTAATATGTACTACTTATGCAAAAAGCCTCCGTGGCTTAGGCGGCAGCACGCCGGCCTCTCACCGCTGGGTCCATGGTTCAAATCCCGGTCACTCCATGTGAGATCTGTTCTGGACAAAACGGAGGCAGACAGGTTTTTCTCCGGGTACTCCGGTTTTCCCTGTCAACATTTCACTCCAGCAACACTCTCCACTATCATTTCATTTCATCTGTCATTCATTTAATCATTGCCCCAGAGGGGTGCGTCAGGCCTCGGCAGCCGGCACAGTTCATATCCTCGCCGCTAGATCGGGGCTCCATTCATTCCATTCCTGACCCGGTCGGAGACTGGAAGCAGGCTGTGGATTTTCATTTTCATGTACTACTTATGCAGCTCTTCATACAACCACTATCAATTAAAACATCGGTGTGCGCCTCGGACACGTTAAGTTTAATAATGGGGCTTTTACTAGCCACCTCCTCGATAATACATTCATCATTTAATTCTTGCAACAATTCATTTCTCACATTTAGGTCATAGTGTTCCTGTATAATTGTATGGACAGGGCATGCTACAGACTGAGATTCTGACCTTACTTCGCAGCCTGGTTCGCGTTTAAAGAACCGCTACAGCTGGCTGTAGTACTACTAACTACGGCACTGGTCTGGTTGTTCTGGGCTGTGTTGTCATTGTTTGGCTGTACCTATATTACTACCACTAGGCTGTCCTGTTCCTTGACCCCTATTCTGGTTGTAATTATTGTCATTATTATTTCTCCCTTGATTTCCCCTGAAATCATTGTTTCTCCCTTGATTCCCCCTGAAATCATTGTTCCTCCCCTGATACCGATTACCATAGCCATTTCCTCTATTCTGATTTAGCTGATTATTATTATTTCTATTTTGAGCGTTGGCCCCTTCGCCACCGTTCCCTTGAACTTCCTGATGCCTGGCTTCATTAGGCCTATTATTATTATTATCCTGGTTCCTATTGAAATTGTCCTCATAACCCCTTCTCCCTAGTGCATCAAATGTGCTTAACAAATTTTCTACTTGTGATATTGTCTTTACATTCTGGATACAAGCAGCCTCCTTGATCCTATAGGGAAAGTGCCTAAGTAGCAACCTCACCACATCACTTTCCTCCTTCAAGCCATCCAGATATTTACACACTAATACCTGCCCTAAAAAGTATTCGGTCATGGTGGAGCTTCCTTTAGGGTTATATTTACCACACTACTCCCTCACGATGCTGTGACTGAATAACCTCATTCCAGAACTTTTCACAGAATTTCATTTTAAAATCATTAATATCAGTAAACTTGTCTCTATAGACAGCAAACCAATTCCTCGTTTCCCCCACAAACACTTGTTCTAAAATTTCAACTACCTGGCACCACTCAATACTACCATCTTCCAACCTCTCCCCAAATTTATTTTCTATAGAATTCATGAACTCTATTGGGCACCCTTGTCGATTGCTGAACTTCCCCAGTTCTACCTCCCTGTGTGTGCTATTCACAAAAACTGGCCTATTCTGACTATTTTCTTGCCTGATCCTAGCTTTTAATTTTAATTCTAATTCTGCGATTTTCTCCTCAGCCTTCCTGTCAATACTGTTTACTGTTAATTTAATGTTTCCTTCTGATTCTTCTACTTTATCATATAGCTTTGCTTGTTTCTCCTCAATCTTGCTAATGCTCTCTCTATTACTCTCTCTTAAATCATTTACTTCTGCAACTATTTGCGAGTGGACTTTCTCAATTCTACCCCCAGCTGTTCCTTAACCTCTTTAGTTGATACTTGAATCTTGTCAATTCCCCCCCCCCCCCCCCCCCCCTCCAATTTCTTTTTAACCTGCAGTGTTTCTAATTTAACGAATTCCTTTAAATTTTCAGCCTGTGTGCTGATTCTACTTTCCAACTCCTCCTGTACTTTTCCTAATTTCCTGTCTACATCCGCAATGATCTCTTTAACCTTCTCTTCCATTACTCCTCTGATTTCTCCTCTAATCTGCTCCATTTTCACACTAATTTCCTTGTTGTTCTTATCTAATTTTGCATTATTCTGTTCTAATTTTTTATTTAAAGCTTCTGTACTTTCTTTATTTTCCCTACTGTTTTGTTCTAATTTTGCATTATTCTGTTCTAATTTTGCATTTAAGGCATCACTACTAACTTTGTTCTGATACATGAACTCGAGAAGTAAAGTTTTTAATTCTGGTTGGCCGCCTACACTCCCTGTTTCAGTATCGGGATTTACCTCCGCTACCCCGGTACTACCATCACTCGACATACTGCTCGTATCATCACTCTCCAGTTGATGACCACTACGTAACCTCATCTGTCTTTCTTTCTCATCCCCCATAATGATATACACTGATAAAGACAAATAACCCCCAAAATACCGGCACAGAAATATGTCTCCTTCTCCTTCCTCAAATGTTCCTGGGTTTTCGTCCCCATGTTGGGCGCCAAATGTAATGGGTTTGCTTATCCCCACGTTGGGCGCCAATTGTAATGGTTTGCTTAGCCCTCACGTTGAGCGGCAAATGTAATGGTTCTTATCGCTCCTCGTTGGTAGCGTACACATGTAATGTTTTCTACCTGAGTGGACTATTCGCCAGAAAATACTACTGCTAAGTTTGATCTATGTTGGGCGCCAAGCTGGATACACTGTGTTCCAAGCTAAATTTATATATTTAATATCGACCCCTAGCGTGAGTAGAACATATGAGAAACTCTTAATGACTACGCCGTGGGATGATTGAATCATCAACCCAGACAACATTTGATTGTGGAGAAGGATGTGGTATTATAACTATTGCTACCTACTGGAATTAAAGAATCTACTTTGTAATAATTGAATTTAATACACTTAGAAAATATGTCAGCATCTTGAATAAAATGAACGCTGTTAACGGAGCATACAACTTTAACCATTGCCACGAACAAAATTACTTAATACGCCAGTCGGGAGAATAACGCGAATTTAACTTATTTCCAAATTTATGCTTAAAGAATTTATACTGGCCCTATCGAAAAACAGAGTGTGTGTGTCGTAGATTACTTGTGCTTACCCACGGAAATATTGTCTCCACGTGCTTGAAGTCTCGTAGTGTTGGATGTTCTGCATTACTATTGACGGCGTCAGCCCCTTCCTCGTTGATCAGAAGTAATCGTTACAGCTTGTGGTGGAGTCTATTCCATGAACCACCACACGTCGCTTGCCTAATCACTGCAAGACGCGTGGAACCCATGATCTGATGTGATCAGCGGAGTTAGCGTGAATAAAATTGACCCACTTGGGACTAACGAACAAAGTACGCCTTACTGTATCAAGCGTAATGTCTTAATAACTGTCTTCTCTCACCCAGCGTCCACTGTATGCTTCAATCTTCTCCCTAGAACTGCTGCAGGTTTATCCGTCAAATGCTGCAGTACATTCCCATAAAATACACACTATGGGAATTTAGTATCTGTAAGCAAACTGTGTTCATGAATATAACTTATCATACATCAATAGAAAGCTGAAAGACTGTTCTATATTATTCTTATAGAGGTGAATCGTTCAGACTCATCAGTTTGAATTAATCATAAAAAGTTTTTTATAAAAAAAGTATATATATATATAAATTGACTTTTCTGCTCTAGAAAATTATATTGCCAAGCTAAATGTTTGTCAGACACATCATAAATGAAAAGTTCACAGTTTTTTGTTACTATTTCAAGAACCAGTTATAAATAATTCCTGTTATTTACTAAAAAAAGAAAATTATTTGTACAATATGACATTTCTCCATTATGCACATATATGAGAAATTCACCTTCTGCCTCTTCTGTAAGCTAAATGCGTTCATGAATAGGCCTATAACTTATCATACATCAGTAGAAATCTGAAAGACTGTTCTATATTATTTTTATAGAGGTGAATCATTCAGACTCATCAGTTAGAATAAATCATAAAAAGTATTTCATAAAAAATAAAAAATAAAATTGACTTTTCTGCTCTAAAAGAACATATTGCCAAGTTAAATGTTTGTCAGACACATCATAAATGAAAAGTTCACAGTTTTTTGTTACTGTTTCAAGAACCAGTTTTGAATAATTCCTGTTATTTACTAAAAAAAAGAAAATTATTTTTACTATATGACATTTCTCCATTATGCACATAGCCTATATGAGAAATTCACCTTCTGCCTTTTCTATAAGCAAACTGTGTTCATGAATAGGCCTATAACTTATCATACATCAATAGAAAGCTGAAAGACTGTTCTATATTATTTTTATAGAGGTGAATCATTCAGACTCATCAGTTTGAATAAATCATGAAAAGTATTTCATTAAAAAAATACTTTTCTGCTCTAGAAAACCATATTGCCAAGTTAAATGTTTGTCAGACACATCATAAATGAAAAGTTCACAGTTTTTTGGTACTATTTCAAGAACCAGTTTTAAATAATTCCTGTTATTTACTAGAAAAGAAAGTTATTTTTACAGTATGACATTTCTCCATTATGCATATATATGAGAAATTCACCTTCTGCCTTTTCTGTAAAAAAAACTGTGTTCATGAATAGGCCTATAACTTACCATACATCAATAGAAAGCAGAAAGACTGTTCTATATTATTTTTACAGTGGTGAATCATTCAGACTCATCAGTTTGAATTAATCATAAAAAATATTTCATAAATATAAAAATATAAATTTACTTTTCTGCTCTAGAAAACCATATTGCCAAGTTAAATGTTTGTCAGACACATCATAAATGAAAAGATCACAGTTTTTTGTTACTATTTCAGGAACCAGTTTTAAATAATTACTGTTATTTACTGAAAAAGCGCTCAATTTCTGAATCATCTACATAGGTTTGTTGGCTGCCATTTTGCTCAATGCAACTGCAATGTCAACATGAAAGTACTTCCACTTCTGCAGCCAAATAATAGCCTGCTTATTGTCATTTGTTTGCCAAAGAGTAACACAACGAAAGATAAAAGCATCGGGAACCAGCATGACTTGAAATTAGTGCTATCTGATGGCTAACAGTAGTACTATATTTGAATACCGAGACCGTCTTTCAGAGAGACGGTCGCACTTGATTAAACACCACACCGTCTTCCTGGAAGACGGTCCGCAGTTCTAGGGTTAACACTACGGCCTCGCTGCTTCGACCAATCCGCGTGCGTCACATATCTCGCCATGCCCCTGCTACGTTGCTTCTTCTTCCTTGATTGGCTGGTCACCTCATGTGGCTCTTCCCGCCATGAGACTCCTTCCCCGTATTTATATTTTCCGTTTCCGGGCAAGACGTAAATCATACACGTTTTCTTGCTTTGAAGTGTTCCCTCGGATTTCGTAATTCCATTGTACTCCAATCTATTCTTGTATTGAAATACCCAGTGAGTCACACACCACTCTCTCTTACCCCTAATGAATAAAATCCCGACTTTACGTATGAAATGATTTGCCGTGCAATTTTATATATTGGAATCATCCAATATAGATACGGATTTCTACTAGTAGAAATCCTATCTGTAATCTTCCTAATTTAAAAGCTCAAAAAAAATGACGTAATAAATCTTAATAATAATAATATGAAATATGAAATTGAATAAACGGAAATAATTTAACTTGGCCGAATTATTGCCGCGTTTAACAAATATGATATAGTCCAACTAACTTGTGTTAGTGGCATAAAACCCCCTAGAAAAACATGTTACAACATGAGATGCAGATGCAGAAGAAACGACCAAGGGGAAGACCAAGAGATAGATGGCTGAAAGGAGTGGAGGAATGTGTCAAGAAGAGAGGCGAGGACTGGACCAGAGTGACAGCGGAGAGGTGGTGGGAAGAAAGAACTAAGTGGCGAGGCTTATGTTCCAAACAGACCCAGCCTGGGGCTGGAAACTGTACAAGATGATGATGATGATGCACTCTAGTATGCTCAGTAGAAAAATGTCCGGTCCACAGGGTATGTGACAAGCTCAAGCATCCGGTCACCAATGTGTTAATTGAAGTGATTTGTTTTTGTCAAGTGTATTTTTCGACAATACTACACGCATATAAATGGTAATATGTCCTTAAAGGAATTTAAACAATATTATCAGTATTAAAGGAGTTTAACAACTTTAATGAATATAAGGTTTGAACCCCTGGGGTAGCGAGAATAAGCCTATTATGACATAATGGGGCGATTATATAACAAGGAATGCAGAGTTATATATGCTGCAGGGGTGAATGAACGGAACCTTGAAAGAATGTAAACACGGTGTCCAGCTGCGGTCGAGACACGTATCCCTCTCTCTTTGTGGTTAACAGCCGTGAGGCTGGTTGGCAGCAGCTCGCCATTCTTCCCGTCTCTCAGTCTTCCTCTTCAGTTCACAGTATGAGCCACAACCCATATCTTTCAGTATTTGACTCATGTACTCCAGTCTGGGTCTTCCTCTACAATTCTTGCCGTCTACTGTTCCCTCGGTTATAAGAGAGTATATAGAGTTTTAAAGTCTGAAGAATGTCATTTTTAATAACAAAAATTTCATGGTAATTTATCAGTAAACAGCTGATATGGGTGTGAATGGAATTATGTAGGGAAGTCGTGTGGGACTTCATTTTTGTCAATGGAAGAGGAAAGCGAGCTTCATTATTTTTATTGCATAGAGTTTTGTTAATTTATATTATAGTGTTTTTGTTAATAAATTTAATTAGTTCCTTTTCTACGTCTGGTGTTGCGTGACTTATTTTAATTATAGTTGAGATTGTGTTGTGGAATCCTGACCAGGTAAGGCGTATTTTACCCTTTTCGATCCGAGATTTTGGCAAATTTCTCACTCTGCCTCCTTCATTTTTTTAAATATTTATCCATAACACGATCGTAGATACTGTGTATGATCATGATGTGCTTGTTGGTAGAATTTTGCTTTTTTCTCTAGCCGGGGACTTTCAAGATTCTGCGATCCTGCTGTTCTGCGGATTTCCAGCAAGTGGCTTCTTGATTTATACGGGTACAGTACTGACGAATTGATATTGCGAAGTGGGCTGGGCATTATAATGAGGAAGTTGGCCGGTGACGATCCAACTGAAGTTCGTATCTCGCACGAAATCATTTTAAGTTAGAAGACTCGTTTGCTTACGTAAGCAGATCCAAAAGACTTTATAAGCACTGAACAAGATGTAAATCGGGCCTTTGATATTAAATGAGGATCGCCGAGCCTTACATTAGAAGGAATTTTTACATGAGCTATATCGACAGAACGGCTCGGGTTGTCACCGCCTATTTGGTTCAAAATGACACAATTAAGCTGAAGTGGGGTGTTTCCTTGGCATGTGTCCTTAACGTGCAATTTAGAGTATTTAAAAGCTTGATATTTTGAATTGTTTATGCCTGACACAGACTTGAAATTTTCGGTAACTAATTATTAAAGAAACACATAAAAGGATTTGTATTACTTGGAATTATATTTTCTTTACTATGAATGATTTATTTTTAGATTTTTTGGGAAAATACCAAACTAGACTAATTATTACACATGGCTATGTAGGTAGAAAGATAATTACACTATATGTTAAGACAAATTTTTTTTAGCGCTTGAGCGGCCTTGCTATAAGAATTTGCTAACCAGACCCGAATTACTACCAGGGAACACTTTGACGAATATGCCTGCTTTTGATTAGTGAATAGAGTTCTGGACAGCGGTGAGCTATTTTCTGTTATACACAACAGATGCTTGGACCTATATCGAAACCGAGCGACCATGTTTTTTTACAAAAAATCGAGACATTATACCAGAAACGATTAGGATAGCCATGTAGAGCTTTTCAAAACACCGTTGTGTAACGGTAAATGCTAATTACTATACACATGAAGACGGTCCCTGTAAATTAGCTAATATTTAATTAAATTTCCTAAAAGTATTTTAAGATGCTCTTAACCATATATTAAACACAAAGTTCACGGGACTACCACGTTATGTAACCAACTTAAGTATATAGACCTAATAGCCATAATATTGAAATACCCTACCTAGACGGTTATAACAACGTTGATATTGCAAACCCCATATTATGATTTATATGCACCCAAGTACATGGGGCTAATGATTTATAAATTATTAAATAACAAAATTGATTTACTAACCATTTGTTTTTCACGAGCTAACCATTGGAGAAATAATACTGATGAATAGTAACTCAAATATAATTAATTATGATTGTAATTTATTTACTATAACAAACTGTAATGTAAACTTACTAAAACTTACTAAAAGCTTCCTTCTTCCATTACCTTTGGGGCGGTCCCTCTCTTCTTTACCTTTACTTTCTGCTTTTCCTGGCTCTCCTTTCTTCCGGGTCCCTTCATCCTCATTCTTTGAGGGCATTTCCTTTCCCCCTGTCTTTTGTTTCCCGTACTCTTATTTCTGTTTACCGTTTCCTCTTCTAGAATGTGGGTGTGTGGTTGGTTTTAGTTGTAAGTATGTACCGGTAGTTAGTTTGTTTATTAGTTACAGTTCATTGTTCCATTAGACTGTGGTGTATGTTTGTGTCTGGTGGCAGTTGCATTGTTTATTAGATATAGTTCATTGTTTCATTAGACTGTGATGTGTGAGGGTGCATGTGAGTGTGCCTGGTGACAGACTGTTTTAGTAGTAGTATTTTGTTGTTGGTGGAACTTAAGCATTTTTTCGTTAGTAGAATTTTGGTATTTAATTGTTAGTAGAAGGTAAGTTTTTTTGTAAGTAGAATTGCTCTATTACTTATTCTGAAAGGGAGTAGCAGTCATTCAGAATAAATCAATTCTTGACTTGTCTTATAGACGGTTAAGATATCGATAATATATGCCAACTAATGGCTACACTGCGTTCTGCTGCATGGCTGAAAGCAACGGCAAACTACAGCCGTAATGCTCTTCCCGAGGATATGCACCTCTCTATGCATAATTACATGTGATGATGGCCTCCTCCCTTGTAAAATTCCAATCCGGTGGTAAACTAGTCCCCCGTTCGGATCTCCGGGTGGGGACTACTTGAGAGGGGGTTAACATCACAGAAGTGACAAGGAGGAAATCTGACATTCTACGGATCGGAGCGTGGAATGTTAGAAGTCTGCTGGGAAGTGGAAGGTTAGAAAACTTAGAAAGGGAAATGGATAGGTTGAGGTTGGATTTGGTTGGGATTAGTGAAATTCGCTGGCAGGAAGAACAGGACTTTTGGTCAGGAGACTATAGGGTCATTAGCACTAAATCAAACAATGGCCAAGCAGGGGTTGGTCTCATACTGAGTAGGAAACTTGGACAACAGGTGGAATATTATGAGCAATATAGTGAATGGATTATTGTAGCAAAAATCAATACAAAACCTACGTGCACCACAGTGGTACAAGTCTATATGCCTACCAGTCAAGCTGATGATGAAGATTTTGAAAAGGTCTACGAAGAAATAGATGAAATTCTGAGGTATATCAAGGGTGATGAAAATATTATAGTAATGGGAGATTGGAATGCTGTGGTAAGAAAAGGAAGAGAAGGGAAGATAGTAGGAGATTTCGGATTAGGTGAAAGGAATGATCGAGGAAGCAGGCTGATGGAATTCTGCACCGAGCAAGAGTTGGTCATAGCTAACACCTTATTCAATAACCACAATGGAAGAATATACACATGGATGAGACCAGGAGATACAGGGCGTTACCAAATCGACTTCATTATGGTCAAGCAGAGGTTTCGAAACCAGATTTTGGATTGTAAAACATATCCCGGTGCTGACATAAACTCTGACCACAATCTGGTTGTTATGAAATGCAGATTAAAGTTGAAGAAACTGAAGAAAAGTCAAAAGCCAAAAAGGTGGGCAATAGACAGACTGAAAGAGAAGAATGTAAATGAAAGATCCAAGGAGAGTATAAAGGAAGGACTAATGATAAACCCTAAGCAAACTTCAATTGCAGATGAATGGGCACTTTTGAAGAATGAAATAGCAAAATCCGCAGAAAAAACATTGGTAGGAAAGAAAGAATAGGTAGAAAACCGTGGATGAATTGATGGATGAAAGGCGGAAAAACAAGAATGTAAGAGATGAAAAGGGGAAAGCAGAATACAGACGTCTGAGAAATGAGGTTAACAAGAAGTGCAAGGAAGCGAAAGAAGACTGGTTGAAAGAGAAATGTGCAGGCATAGAAAATTGTCCTAAATTAGGAAAAGTAGACACAGCTTATCGAAGGATTAAGAATACGTTTGGGGGAAAGAAGACTAAGTGCTGTAATATTAACGACACAAATGGAAAGCTTTTAATAGATAGGGAAGAAAAGGTTGAGAGATGGAAAGCTTACATAGAGTGTTTGTATAAGGGAAAGGAGATAGAGAATCATGTAATGGGAGGAGCAAATTGATGATGCAAAAGGAGATTTAATATTGAGATCAGAATTTGACAGAGCATAGGAAGACTTAAGCAGGAACAAAGCACCAGGCATAGATGATATACCGATTGAGTTGCTACGCTGCATAGGTGATGAAGGTCTGATCAGGTTATATCACTTGGTGTGTAGGATTTATGAGACAGGTGAGGTACCTTCTGATTTCAAGAAGAATGCTATCATCCCTATACCGAAGAAAGTGGGAGCTGACAGATGTGAAGATTACCGTACATTCAGCTTAATTACTCATGCTTCAAAGATCCTGTCTAGAATAATTTATAAGAGGATGGAAAGCCAGATGGAAACAGAGTTGGATGAAGACCAGTTTGGTTTCAGGAGAAATGTAGGAACAAGGGAAGCTGTACTAAGTCTCAGGCTGATTTTGGAAGGTAGAGTAAGGAAAGACAAGAGAACGTTCATGGCATTTGTAGACTTAGAAAAGGCTTGTGATAAAGTTGATTGGAATAAATTGTTTGGCATTTTGAAAACGATTGGAATAAAGTACAGGGATAGGAGGGTGATCTGCAATCTATACAGAAACCAGACAGCAGTCATTCGAGCTGACAGACATTCAGCTGGTATTCAGAAAGGTGTAAGGCAAGGCTGCAACTTATCACCCATACTTTTCAATCTTTACATTGAGCAAGCAATGAAGGAAATTGGGGGAAAGTTTAAAGTGGGAGTAAAGATTCAAGGAGAAATAATTTCAACTCTGAGATTTGCCAATGACATAGTCATCTTGGCCGACATGCCTGAGGATTTGAATGGTATGGACTCCGTCTTGAGGAAAGAATTCATGATAAAAATTAATAAATGTAAAACAAAAAATGCAGCCGAAATAAATCAGAAACCTCTATGGACATCAAATTGGCAGGTGAAAAGCTAAAAGAAATAGGAAATTTCTGTTACTTAGGAAGCAAAATAATCAGTGATGGACGAAGCAAAGAGGATATAAAAAGTAGGTTAGCTCAGGGAAGGAAAGCATTTCTACAGATAAAGAATCTGTTGACATCGAATATAGATTTAGGTATTAGGAAGTTATTTTTGAAGGCCATTGTCTGGAGCGTGGCACTCTATGGCAGGGATTATTGGTGCAGCAGAAAAGAGGAGTTTTGAAGCATTTAAAATGTGGTGTTACAGGAGAATGATGAAGATCAGATGGGTAGATAGCGTTACAAACGAAGAGGTATTAAGACTAGTGGGAGAGGAGAGATGTTTCTGGTGACTGCTAATGAAGAGAAGAGATAGGTTGGTAGGACACATACTAAGACACCCAGGAATAGCAAGCTTAGTTATGGAAGGAAGGGTCGAGGGCAAGAACTGCGGGGGTAGACCAAGGTTAGAATATGTTAAACAGATTGCCTCAGATGTAGGGTGTGGTAGCTATGTAGAGATGAAACGATTAGCTCAGGACAGGGAGGAATGGAGAGCTGCATCAAACCAGTCAAAAGACTGAAGACTCAAACAACAACATAGTTGGAGTAGTGATTAAACTAGCACAACTTGTCAAAATATGTGACTTTATGTTGAGATACTGATAGTGGTGATGGACCTTTAAGTTTGCTTGCTTAGTGTGATTATTGATGTGTAACATCTTTCAGAGTATTGATGTGTAACATCTTTCCACTCGGTTGCTGGATATTTTTGTAGGAGTGATTTTGAAAAATGGGGCGGAAATGGATCGGACGGAAGTGTGTAAGACGCACTACTGCTTTAGCAGCCAGGAGGGATGTGATCCAGCTGGCAGTGGTACCGTGCAGAATGTATATAACATACGGATTACTTCAAGGTTTGGAGGCGCCATTATAGATATTTCTACAATAAATCATCCTCAAGTTGTCGTTCTTTGGTGTAAAAATATTCATTATATCATATTTTCAGAAAACAATTACGATTTATTAAGAGTCTGATTTTCAATCACTGGATAAAGTGATGGGCATCCACTCCCCGAGTAACTTTGCTCAACACTTTCATACTGAAGGGTAACGCTCATGCGAACTCTGGTGTCAACTGATTGAAACACAAACCACATGTTAAAAGTCTTCGTATCAGTATTTAAATGATGATATGCTTATTGTGAAACATTGTAACTAGTCGGCAAAGCCGGTATTATGTTTCTGCACAATGCCTATTCAGATATTACCCCACATTGCGGTAATGAAGTAATCAATGCAATATATATATCGATGCTTTTATACGGGAATTGGGCTAGCCTTTTATTGACCACTATAGGAATTCCCTTTACTGTCAAGTAGGCATATTCATAACTAATTTAAAACTCAATTCCACGCAGGAACATTATCGAAAAAAAGCAAAATATTAATGGAGCATAAAAAATTATTTCCATATTATTACCAGCATGTGAAAATGAGTACTGTCTTGTATTCTAAATGTCGGTGGTTGTAATGGCCACGTGGATAGCATCTTGGTCTGTGAATCATGAGGTCTCAGGTTCGAACCCCAGTCCCGGCAATTATTTTTGCTACAGGATTATCGATTTTAACGATATCTATCATAATATTATGCGTCATTTTAACAGAATCTACATTAAATTATGATTTATCTAATTTTAATTAATAGTTTGCACCAAGCAGGAGTTAGGAAATTTGATGGCATTGAACATTATTTCTAGTAGTCTATAGGCTAGAGACTATGGTTTCATTCCTCCTCTTTAATTTACAATATAATATGTGATGTTTTTTCAAACAAGTGTGGCAGTAGCATATCTCCAATTCAATCTATACATTCATCATACTACCAGTATGAAAACGGAGCATAAATTAACATTTTAAGAATGCCCAAGCTGTGTAGTATACGAGTAGGATAACATGTCAGATGACTTCACATACATTTCATCTCAATTTCATAGTAGGATAACATGTCAGATGTTACACATTATATGCGACTGCTGTAAGGCTCGTATCTTTTTTATTAAATGGTCAGGTTTTTGTGGATTGTGCACTTAGCTGTTCCAGCGAAGTGTGGTCCATATCCGTGCAGCTTCTACCTGCCACCTCTGGCTGGCTGGCTGCCTGCCTGCCTGCCTGCACTGAACTGGAAGATAATTCCTGTCTATATTTTCCCTTAACATCCTTGGCCTTCCCCCCGTATTCCTCGCTGTCTGTGTTTGTCGAGCGATGTAACATGTGTGTTGCCAAGTCTGGAACATCCTAATATGGTGTATGTTACCGTATTCTGGACTTCTTCAACTATCTATTAAAGACTGGTTTTCATTCTCGCCACGCATAAACTAAAAAGCCCTATATGTGCTGCCCGGTCTAATGAGAATGTCCCAGAACCTTAAATACTGCCGTTAATGCCGGCCTTAGTTTATTAAAGATTACAAAGTATATAAAATGTGTATACATTAACCATTATGATAATGATAATAATTAATATCCATGTAGACTGATACCCTCACCTTACCTCAAATACTTATTATCAATCTATCTCATTAAACCCGCGTTTGTAACCGAACTTCAACATGCTATATATTATAACGCACGATATGCTCAATGCTTGTCGTTTTTTTTTATACAAGTGGCGATTCACGATTTGTAACAGTGCTACAACAACTAAAACATACAGTTTTATCTTTATAAATTTTGCTTCCTCTCGGCATCTGTTATATCGTGGGAGATACAAAATAAATAACACACACTTGTTAATATAAAACAACGATTTATTTAACACTAGTTGATACACAAGGTGCTAACTTGAGCGGAACTAGCGCGGAACTCGTGTCTACAGTCTGCGGGTGCATATATACAAAGTATGTGGAAGGTTCCAGATTAGAATGTTCTGGGCATAGCAACTAGAATGTCCATGTAAATAGACAACATCTTCTAGAATGTTCATGTTAACTCAAGTAAATACACAACATTTCCTCCCTCTTTTAATTGGATGATTTAGGGAACTTAATCAGGAGAGAATCTGAATGGTGGTCGGCGCTGGCGAGCACTCCTGCGGGGAATAAAAGGGTTTTGTGAATTAAGCGGTGCCCTGTCTACTGGTGTGGCTGGTGGTGTTTGGACTGTTGCTGGTGTCTCGGTGAAGCGAACTCGTCTCAGGCTCGGTTGCTCATTGGTTGGTTCTTGAGCATTGGTTGACTCTCGATCGTTGGTTGATTCTTGATCATTGTCCAAGTTGGTTTTGGCTTCGTTGGTGCCAGCAAACGTTCTGATCTGATCTGATTAATGTGGCGCTTGAATCGTTTTCCCTGGAAGTTGATCTCCTAGTGAAGGTCACCAGTGCGTTTCACAATTGTTCCAGGGAGCCATTTGTCCAGCTTGAAATTGCCAGACAGGAAGTAGACTTCCTGTCCAGAGTGCGGAATGTTGAGCTCATTTCAGCTCGTTTTTCTGTAACCTTTGTTTGGACGTCATCTTGTCTGGTCAAGTTGAGTCTCGTGCGGAGATCTTGTCCCAAGAAAAGCTGGGCTGGAGATTGACCAGTGGTGGAGTGTGGAACCTTGCAGAATTGACGGAGGAACTCGTTCAGGTTGGCGCGGAGCGTTCCCTTAGTTGTCTTCATCGCCTAGAGGGCGTCCTTCACCGTTTGAACATAACGTTCAACTTGGCCATTGGTTGAGGGATGGTGTGGCGCTGACAACTTGTGGTATTTCACACCAATGTTTCTTAGGAAGGTCTTGAACTCGTCTGAGACGAATTGACGACCGTTGTCAGAGACGACAGTGACTGGCACGTCATAGGCCGTGAACAGGTCATCCATGATGGAAATTGTTGCGGCTGACGTTGTTGTTGTTATTGGTTTGACCTCGAGCCACTTGCTGTATGCGTCGACAACAATCAGCAGCATGGTGTCAGCCACTGGGCCCGCGTAGTCAATGTGGATCCGTTCCCATGGTGCCTTTGGGAATTCCCAGTGGTGATCTCGGAACTTGGGTGGCGCATGCGCATGAGCTGCACACACGGCGCAAGCCTTGGCAAGAGACTCGATGTCATTGTCGATTCCAGGCCAGAACACAAAGGAACGTGTCATACCTTTCATCTCGACTATCCCCAGGTGAGCTGCGTGCAGGTCGTTGAGGATAGCGTCTTGCAGTGACTGCGGTACGACAACGCGATGCTTGAACATCAGACAGTTTGCGGCAAGGGTGTACTTCGCTTCTGGTACCTTGTAATGCTGTCCCTGCTTCGATGATCTGGACAATTTTGCCCAGATGTGGATCTTTCCTGGTCTCGCGTGCGATTGCTTCTGCCCTAACTGGTAGCTGTTGGATCTGATGGACTACAAAAAAGTCAAAATCATCAAAACTGTCAGTCTCTTCCTCCTGTGGAGAAACTAAGTTTCTGATGCGGTTAACTGTTGTTGGTAGGTGAGCTCGGGAGCAGTAGTTGGCGTTGGCTTTGGATGTCTTGAAGATGACGTCGCAGTCGAAATGTGCCAGGTAGTCGGCATAATTGACCATGCGACTGATGCACAGGACCGGTAAAGGCTTCTCTGGGTGCAGAATCTGTGTGAGAGGCTTGTGATCGGTGATGAGAGTAAAGTGGCGAGCATACAGATAATTAAAAACTTCTGTACAGCCCACACAATGGCCAGCGCTTCCTTATCGATCTGAGGGTACCTTTGTTCCGTTGCTGTCATCGTTTGACTGGCGTAAGCAATTGGACGTTCTTGCCCGTTGCTGAGCCGGTGTGACACTACTGCACCCAGGCCGGCCTTGCTGGCGTCCGTGGCCAACAGGAGTGGTAACGCTGGATCATGCTGCATGAGTACCTGGGGCGAGGTTAGGGCGTTCTTGATGTCTTTGTATGCCCTGTCTCCTTCTGGTGTCCAGATGAGAGGGTCCTTGAGCAGCATGTCCCTGAGTGGTCGGTCTCTGGTGGACAAATCAGGGATGAACATGCTGTAGTAGGTTGCTTTACCAAGGAACAGTTGGAGTTCTTCTGGTGTAGTCTGTTTCGGTGCATCACATGCAGCTTGGATATGTGCATCGACTTGTGGATGCCTGACGCATCGATTTTGTGGCCAAGGGCTTCCAGGGATGTTTGAGCGAAAACACATTTGACTCGGTTGAGCATGAGGTTGTGTCGCCGAAACCGTTCCAGAGTGGTGCTCTGGGCCTGCATCAGATTTTCAAAGCTATCAGCAAAAACTATACTGTCATCAAAAAAACTTACGACGTTTGGGAGACCTTGCAGGACTGTGTCCATTTGCCGCTGCCAGATAGTGGGGATGTTAGCTGCTCCATATACTGCTCGCGTTGGACGGATCAGACCGTGAGTTTGGGTGTTAAGCGTGAGAGCATGGCTGAACTCATCGTCGACCTCGTGATGAGTGTACGCGTCGGTGATGTCCAGGTGGCAGAAGAGAGTGGCGCCACGCATTCGGTTGAACAGATGTTCCACCTTGGGAATCAGATGTTCATCGATGATGATCCGCGGGTTGAGTGTAGGCTTGTAGTGGCCTGTGATCCTCAGTTTTGCCGTTCTTCTCGGCAACTACGTGCGTTGTCGATGCCCTCTCAGAGTAGTCCGCTCTTTTGTAGAAGCCAGATGCAATTTTCTTGTAGATTTCCTTGGCGTAGGCATCGCGGAGGGCAACTGGTACGTCTCGAGCTCGGGCGAAGACAGGTGTGGCTCCAGCCTTCAGGTGCATCTTTGCTGGGGGACCTGAGACCTTCCCGGGGGTGTCGCTGAACACATCCTGGTAGCGAGTTAGAGTGTTCGAGCTGCTTCTGTTGTTCCAAGATCAGAGCCTGCTTGTCTGAGAGCTTGTGGATTGGGTCGGATTTCTGAAGAGGTGACCAAAGTCGATCTCCCGTTCAAACTCCGAAATCCACTCTCGGCCAAAGAGCGATTCGACTTACATCGTCAACCGCGTAGAGATTCAGGTTCCTGGTTGTGGTTCCGATGGTGGTGCACACTGACGTTTTGCCAATACATTTGATTGGATGATCGGTGTAACTGACGAAGTTACGATCATTTTTCTGCAACACAAAACCTGGTTATCGTACTTAGCTTCGATTTGCTCATGGTTGAGCAGGGGGCGCCGGTGTCGAGTTCCATTTTGACGGTGGTTCCCTCTATGCTGACATCAACCAGTGGCTTAGGTGCTGCATTGACCAATCCGATGACCTCGATTTTGCTGAGGTACTCCACGACGTCGAGGTTCTCTGCTGGAAGCTCTTCTTCGGTCACATGCTTTGTTGTTCGATGTTTCCTCGATTTTGATTGGCAAACTTTTCCGATGTGACCTTTCTTGCCACACTTCAGACACTCAGCGTTCAGGAACCTGCACTGACTGCGAGGGTGGGATGCACTCTGGTTTGCCTGGTGTGGCCATTGGTGCTGTCTGGTTAGGTTGTAAGACCCCTGATTTTGATGAGCTGACTTATTGCATGGCGACGGCTGGTTGCTGTTCTTCCTGGACAGAGGCTTCTCGTATCCAATCCGATTGGTTGATTCAGGCTTAGCGGCAGCTTTTTTTACGCCGGCGGTGGTGCGAGTAGCTTTGAGTGCGTGCGCGATTTCATATGCCGCGGTGAAGCTCTGTTTTTTTTTGCAATTATCTCGTCACACATTCTCGTGATTCCAACCCAGCGAGCATTTGTTCAATTAACATGCGATCAAGGAATGTGCCATACTCACAAAACGTTGCAGCCTGCCGCAGTCTTAAGGTGAAGCTAGCGATGGTTTCTCCTTGCTTCTGCATTACACTCCGAAATTTGATGGTCTCAGCAAACTTGTTGCGTGTGGCGTCGAAGTGGCCTTTCAGCTTAGATTGAATCTCATTGTATGACAGAGTTTCTGGATCATTAGGACTCGCCAGGATCTTCAGGGCATCATTGAGTTCAGATCCCATGTAAACCCGTGCAAAATGTGCATGTTGATCCGCGGGTACCTTGCTCAGGTTGAGCGCCCAGGTAAAGCAAGTGAAATAGTCGGCTATAGTCGTCCCCTCGGTTACACGATACGGTTGTATTGTGAATTGTGGCGGTTGAGGCTGTGATGATGACGTTGTTGAACTTGTCTGTCGGATAGTGTCAGCGATGATTGCCGAGAATTGTTGGAGTTGCTCAGATGTTAAGTCCGCCATGGTGAAGATGAGTGGAGAACAGTATTTCTAACACGCACTGCGATGAAACGTAGTTCAGAGCAACACTTGCGTTGAGGTTAGAAAGTTCACTCGGTTTCACGTTATTTATCTTATCTCACTTCCGACACCACTGTTATATCGTGGGAGATACAAGATAAATAACACACAATTGTTAATATAAAACAACGATTTATTTAACACTAGTTGATACACGATGATACACAAGGTGGACTAACTTGAGCGGAACTAGCGCGGAACTCACGTCTACAGTCTGCGGGTGCATATATACGTAGTATATGGAAGGTTCCAGATTGGAATGTTCCAGATTAGAATGTTCTGGGCATAGCAACTAGAATGTTCATGTTATCTCAAGTAAATACACAACATTTTCTATAGAGCATCCAGCGTTTAGAAAAGACTGTGGGTCTTATGGGCTTTTACTTTTAACGGAAACCCCCCCTACACTGGTTTTGTTACCCCACCTTTTATCATGAACGAACTCTGAACATATATATCTTTCGTCATAATAGCTTCCTACAATTATCTACCAATTGATTACCTATGTTATTGCATACAAGTATCGTTTATATTGCTTCTTAGAAATTTAAAAATTTGTGGGGTTAGCACACTGGAAAGAAGAGCCTCGTCCTGTGCTGCATGCTCGCCCGGAGTGGAGCATGTGCTCAGTTCCGCCGGCAACATAAGTTCTGAAGCACTATCCGTTATTGGTGTTGCTGTTTGTGTGTGTCTTTTTTACTTTCTGTTCGATCGAATTAGGGTTGGCGACAGTTGGGTTCGAACCCACAGTCTCCCGAATGCAAGCTCACAGCTGTGTGCCCCTTTCCACACGGCTAACTCACTACAATATTACAAATATTAATCTAAACAAAACAGTAAAATAAAATTGAAAGAAAGTAAATTACAGCCTAACTAATAACTGAAGAGGTGATGATCAACAGTATTGCTGACGTAAAAATTGTTAACATCATCAGCATACATCCGAGAAGGAAGGAAAGAAGGGTTGTGCTCTCGACATCTGTCAATCAGTAATGCGTCATATCACAACGAAATTAATATCGTTATTGGTTCTCTTCGCGTACAGTATCCTTAATACTGGCCCGATCCGTTAACACCTGCAAAACTGCTCCTTCCTGGGCGTATTCTATTTCAGGTAGCTGCTGGGGTTGTGTTGTCTCGCTAACTTATGAAAGCGCAGTACTCATAGCGGGTGAACATAACGTAAGACGTCAGCGCTACCTCTGCCGAGAGTTAGCAACACTGTCGCCATAAGGCTCCACAGTCTTTTCTAAACGCTGGATGCTCTATAGAATGTTCATGTTAACTCAAGTAAATACACAACAGCATCTTCGATCGTTCTTTCTATCGCTTCTTGTATTCACTTTGCATACTTGTTACTGTCACAATTTACAGTTGTTTATTCCAATTTGTTGCCCACTGTTTAATGAATGTTGGTTATTTTATTTCTCAACGTATCCATACATTATATTATGGCTTGGCAATATCCAAATTGTTTCATACGTCTTGCACATATAAATTACTATGTCAGTTTGGATTAACGTTATGTACTGCATTACCAAATTGGACAGCTAACTTCAACAGAACGATCCAACTAGTATGAGTCTTCTGGTTTATTTCAAGGTTAGATCATTTTATACCATCAAAATTTTACATCTTTCACCAATATATTAACAACATCATAGCAACATCTTAACTAACAAATATGTTTCTTCCGAAAATTTTAAGGTTAGACCACATCAATGTGATACAGACTGCCGTATCCATTAAGGTTGATTTGTAGTCATATTACATCCGATATTATTAAACCACAAGCCTCCGTGGCTCAGGCGGCAGCACGCCGGCCTCTCACCGCTGAGTCCGTGGTTCAAATCCCGGTCACTCCATGTGAGATCTGTGCTGGACAGAACGGAGGCAGACAGGTTTTTCTCCGGGTACTCCGGTTTTCCCTGTCAAAATTTCATTCCAGCAACACTCTCCACTATCATTTCATTTCATCTGTCATTCATTTAATCATTGCCCCAGAGGAGTGCGTCAGGCCTCAGCAGCCGGCACAGTACATATCCTCGCCGCTAGATAGGGGCTTCATTCATTCCATTCCTGACCCGGTCGGAGACTGGAAGCAGGCTGTGGATTTTCATTTTCATTATTAAACCACACTGAAGTCGATCGTGATATAACTGGAAAATACATCACATAGCAGCGACGTCCGATTCACTGTAATCAAACCATTCATATGTTTTTTAATTCTTTTTGTGAGCTTTCTTTTCATTTAAATTTTTAATAGTATTTTGTGAGTATATCCATTTTCTCTTTTATCTTTGTAAACTTAGTTTTAAGATTATTTTAATTCAATATACGCTGACGAAAGTGTCATTGAACACCGAAACATGTGCATTTAAGCAGTGTTTAAACCACATTCTTTAGTGTTTGGCAAGGCGGTTTTGAATAAGATAGTACAAAGTATATCCCGATCCATGTTTCCCTATGTTGCTCCCTTATCTAGCTTGGCTGGGACGTTTTGTTGTTTCTCATTTCCAAAGGGGGGTGTTTTCTAATAGTGTGAAGAGGGGTGAATTCTCCATGAAAGTGTGTTCGTTTAAATGACTAGGGTTGTTTATTTTAGCTAAGTGTATCGCAATTGCTTCCTTTACGTCAAGAGCTCTTCCTTTTGGTTTGTGATGAATGATTTTTAAGTCGTTTCATTGTTGGTGAAGCTGTGTTCCGCTTCAAACATGTGTTCGCATACAGCCGAGTTTATATGGTTTATTAATTATACCTACCTTTGAAAGTGATAAAATGGTTCATCCTGTCAATACAGTTTGTTGTCAATGACATATTTATTTAATTAATGAACATGTTCTGAGTGTCATTACACTTTTCATCAGCATCCTAGTTAACTCAGTGGTTGGTTACTCGGATATCTCCTCATGCAGGACAGGCGAAAAAGCTATTCCTTATGTGCTAATAAAACATTATACACTGTACACTTAATTTAAAAGTTTGGCTTATTGTTTTGAATGGTTCTTGTGGTATTTTTATAAACACTTTTTGACAATATTATTAAGTTTCTTCTTCTGTCTCCAGTACTGTATGGAAATGGCGACTTCGATGGCGTAGTTGGTAGTGGTTGGTAGCATGCTGAGCTTCTATGCCCAAGATCGCGGGTTCAAACCCGGCCAAAGTCGTCAGATTTTTTAAGAGCATTAAAAATCCCTCATTATGCCTTCCTTCGAACGGGAAGTAAAGCCGACCCATGTCATGTAAAAGAACCTTCCATTAACTACAATTGTATGAAGCTAAATTTGTTGGTTAGATTTGATTAACGCTCTATTAGTTCCAACTTTCGCAGCCAGGTGCCGGTTGTGGTGGCATCTAGTAGCCAAGTTTACAGCTTGGTGCCGTTGACAGTAGCATTTGGTAGCGAAAATAGGAACTACTTGAAATTGATCATCTGCAGTCCTTACCTGAATTACAGATAACATACACTAATACAGCCATCACAATTAACACCGGTTATGAGACAGATTCTACACACACCCAAAGTACATGGGGTTACATGACTGCATTGTCGCAGCCCCTAAACTAAGGAACCAGCCAACTGTATGAAATTAATGTTTTTTTAAGATCTATAATTCCACAAGAAGGCCCATTGGATCCATACCAGCAGAAAGCACTTGGACACAACAGCTACACCTATTTAGGATCTGCCCACAAGAAGTAACTGTTAAAATACAATCGTGCTCAAATTAATTCATAGTTGTTAGATACTGAGGCTTTAAGGGGCGGAACTACGAGGTCATCTGCCATTTAATTCATAGTTAATTGATAACTAACTTTCAGTTGGTCAACAAAAATTAATGTCCATTTATATTAGGCTGGAAATATGAGACTGGATTAATTATTATTTGCACATATTACAAAGACTTAATTGTTTCAATAATTTTAATTAAATTTATTATTAATTAAATTTCATCAAAACGAACTTAAAGAGACTGAATGCTGAAAATCACGACAGTGCCGAGAGTATTACTTTTTTGAAAATCGTGTCTAAAACGACAAGTTCCTACCAACATACATCAATTAATATATGTTGTGAATTATCAAAACTGTTTATGAACTGACCACAAGAAACATTCATGACAATGAGCCAACATTTTAAATCTTTTAAATTGAGGGTACAGCTTTGTTAGCACATATGAAACAGTTTCTTAGTATGTCTTGCATGAGCAAATATCTGACTTACCACTGAGTTGACTAGGTCACTGATGAAGAGCATTATAATGTTTGAAACATGCATGATGTTCATTTAATAAATACCTCCTTTTATTAAAAAAATATGTTTTACAAGTGATTTTAGCATTATTACGGTATTATTTATTTAGCGTATGGCAGCAAGTTAGATACATATATACAAGTACAAATATACACAGACAAGAAACATGTTTCCTGGCATTATAAAAATTCTTCAAATTCAGATTATGGCTTCTGGATGATGTCTACTTCATCTCCTGCATATTAATTTTCCCATCTATTGCTGGCATTTGATGTTTTCATATCATGGTAATGTCTCCGTTCTGATTGGTTAAGCCTTCGCACCAATCCCCTCTTACGGCGTGTTAGTGCAGCGGTTAAGCTGTGGCCTCTCACCATGGTGGCCTGGGTTCGATTCCCGGTCAATGTATGTGAGATTTTTGAAGTGAAATGCCATTTCCTGTGGTTCGGATTCCATGTAAAAAGGAGGTCCCTTGGCTCATAATCTCACGATTCACGGTTACGTAAAACAACAATCATCCTTCAATCTCCTATTCCTATCTCTTGCGTGATGTGGTACTCCCTGCGTCACTAATTGAACTCCTTCCATTCATTTGAATTTACTACAATAAGCAATGTTGCTGGATCTTCATACAGACACAGTATCAACATACATTTATTTATTCATCTCTCGCCATAATCTTCTTTAATAATTCTTAATGCTTCTGAGGAGATATGTATGGTGAAATATAAAATTAATATTCTTAAGTGGATAGGTCAACTACAATGATATGCAAGTTACCTTTGCCCATTTTATATCTGCGTCCTATTCTTTAAGGAAATAAACATTTTAGCCTACAGTTTATTGCCGATTCTAATTCCTTTAAGTTTATCTGCAAACTATGGAAGCTAATTCCACTATTGCATAACTATATAAGTTTTTGTGCACTTAATTGGCCTATTTTCTGTAAATTAAGTATTTTTATCGTGACAATTACATGCTAGCACATGCTTGCTTGTGTTATCTTCACAAATACAAAGCAGTGAGACATACAATTTGCACAAGCTGTCTATACCTACAGAGATAGCCATAATGATATTTCAGATAACCCTGTTGCGATGATTTATGCTTGTTAGCCTTTTAGATAGTTAATTTGAATGTTTTCCTATAGATCAGCAAGCAGACAAACCAGATGTACCATCTGCTTGCTCTTTGTCTGGTTCTGCATCCCCAGTGTGTTGACGAAGCTCTGCAGCAGGTTCTGCGAGAAAGTTGCCACGAAAAAATGTATAAAATGCAATGTGGAGATCTTGGTGTAAGTAAAAATCATTGACATGCATTCTAAAGTCATTTGGAAGTTCTTATGTTGAACAAAATAAAAAACACATTATTTTTAATTGGTAGAAATACATTTGGAGAATTACAAAGGTTGATTTAATATGAACAAGACTTTTAAAAATTCTTCATTGAATGAATGCTGTAAAACCTCTTATCTCGTTCCAAAAGTGTAATTTTCCTTCATGCATTGTCCAAATTTTGTGATCCCAAAACATTCCTGTTTATCCTAGGTTAACAAAACCTGCATATAATATCATTATTCAAAGAATTGTTTTCCTGCATCTGCCATAGGAAAACATTTGGTCCCAACAAATATGTATCCCCTCTCAATTATTTTTAAGAACGAGTGTTTTAAAATTTTGCACTATTGTAAATAGTGTGCAATATACAGTCTTTTCAGAGCACCTTGTAAACCTGAGAGGTGTTTGCCATTTTTCTTGTTGAAGCATGTGAATAGATTTTTTATTTCTAAGTGTTATTTTTTCTGAAAATTTGGTATTGCACATGGTTCCTGAGAAATATACACACGGTGATTTCTCTGTTTAGTTATTGTTTTAAGGGGTGGAACAGCGAGGTCATCTGTCCCTTAGTTCTGTTATATTCCATAATACTGCTTACTGGGAAATATCACTTCAATCCATGACCAACAAGAATACTTGCAAACTGTAGCTTTTGTGTGAGTATGGTTGTTCTTTGTAGAATTGGCACATAGAACTGTGGCAATTTGCTTGCATTTCAAGCACCACCATAGGTTACTTTGAGGCTGCCACCAATATAAGTTTTGAATCCTGATCAAGTACATGCAAAATTTGTGAAAATCCACAAAAATGGTAAATTTATGAAGAAAGAAAAAAATACATTAATTAAAGCAATCACAAATTTGTGTGTATGTTACCAAAGAAATGTGTTCCTAAACACACTGTTTCTTTAAACAAAACAGACCCTAATTTTAATTGTTCGAAGTTAATAAAATAATTTGATGGTGCATTTCCATGAAAAATGAAATTTAAAATCATAAATATTTTTTGTATTTATTACCATTACAGTATATCAAACCTTTCTGCATACTTTTTATTTACACAAAACACTAATTTTTATTTATTTGCCATGGTAAAAAACAGGTGAATTTAAAATTCTATAATTCAAAATTTTGTAATATTTCAAATTTTACTTCAAACATGCGTCTAATCGAATAGGCCTATATGCTGCATATAAAATGACCCTGTCATTTCTAAAGGCTGTATGCTGGTAATTCATCATTCAAAAGAAAATTGCATTGAACCACGGATCACATTAAAGAAAGAATTGTGTAAATAAATTAATTTGGCTAGGATTTGAAGGAACAAGCGATTTTAGGCGGGTTTCCTGGAACTGCATTTAGACTGGAAGAACTTGAGTCCCACCTCCTCCAAAGGATAATTTTGAGTAGCCTACTGCCATTTTGTGAAGTATTTGTAATTATAATTTGGTTAGAAATGCTCCATCAAGTTCCAAAGTTTACTGCTAAGTGTCAGTGACAGTGACATCTCTGGTAGTCAAAGGAGGAACTAATTGACTTTGATGACATGTGTTCAATTAAAATACCTCGTTCTGGCCATTGGCTGTAATTCAAATATAATAATTATAATTAAGTAAAATGTTTCTCACATAATTATAATTCATACCACTTACTTTTCTTTAGTGCTTTTCCATTCACAAGTCGGGTAGAATGTCAGAAATAGTTGTTACAAATGTTTGAAGTGAGATTCCAAAAAGTTACTTTAATTTGGTATATCATTAGGTAGCATCCACAGAGCTCTGCAATGATTTTGAGAATGTGAATTCTGTTATAGAAGATCAAGGTCAGGTAACAACTACCTGGAAAGTATAGAAGTAGTTTTCGTTTTATTGATTCCAATGTATTTTTGGTCGCTGAATCTGAATTTCAAGTTTGTATAAAGATATCTCTGCTACCAAAGATGCCATTTTGAGAAACTACTAAAAAGGCTAAGTATTTTGGTTCAAAATATATCATTGTCTATTGGTTTTAGGAGCAAAAGTAGTCCTTAAGTAAATGGAGGCTGACAAGAAAATATTGTTGTTTTTTTTTGTCAGTTTATCCCTATGATGTATAAAGCAATTAGAGTGCACCGCGTTATGCCCTAAAATACTTGTTTTGTGCTGTGGCCACTCCACTTTTGCAGATTACGCTTTTACGCATGGTTTTACTTAAATAGCACAGGTTTAAAAAAGTGTAAAAACATATAAAATGACACATACCACATAATATTTTTCTCCAATGGCAATGGTGTTGTATGCAGTTCAAACGGCAAAATGAAAACTAGTATGTACAGTATGCCTTTCTTGATTCCACAATCCACATAACACACTTTTTTCATTCTTCAAATCAGTAAAAATGAATGAGCATGCTTTGTCCTTCTCTTCTGTCATGAGAGATTCATGAAAATACTCATGTATATAGCCTAAGTGGCATATCTGGGTTTTAATTCATTGTAAATGAAATGCCAATAGGTATTTTATAAATTTATTACACCTTAGTCAATGAAATTGAATTAATATACACTAATTTATTAAAGAATTGCACACAATGTGCATTAGATTTGTTTAGCATAATCACACAATGATTTTGATCTTTTTGCAAAATTGTAAGTGGTATCTGCCACACCGAACATCGCACAGTTCACACACACACATGAATCACTAGGTTCATGAAATTTCTTATTTGTGCAGACCGCATGATGGAAACCATGACATGCAAGCCTGGAGACAACATCTCAACTCGTAATTAGTCTGAGTCCAGTGCCTATTCGTCATCGCGTCAGTGCTGTAAAATTCCCACCAAATGTCAGCTCTTTTTTGCTCTCGTCTGCTTATAGTATCTTGGAAAGCGGTCGTTGATGGCAGAAACATTCTAATTCTGATCTCTTGTATCAGATAGTCTTCCTTAGATAGTACATTTGAGTCTTGAACGAGTTAATTTCGAGACACCAAGTGTTCTCTTGAGGAAAGAGGCTTTCACTTTCTCTAGAGTTGATGATGATGATGACTTGACTCATGAGGTCACTCTTTAGTACTCCGTACTCCGCCAGCATCTATGACCACTCTTGTGTCAGATAGTATCTGTATGTTTCTGATTATTATGGCAAGATAGTTTTCCCGTCCTATGAAACGCTCTAATTTTTTGATAAGTATTTCTCAATCCAGTAAGTCGAAAGCCTTATTAAAGTCTATGAAAACTGCGAAGAATTTTTCCTTTTCCTTTCTTAAGGTATCATCTATGTCTGTCAATAAATTCCTGACTGCATGGATAGTTGATCTTCCCCTTCTAAAGCCAAATTGGAAGTCTGGGATAGAGTTATCAACCAACTCAGTCAATCTATTACAAAGGATTTTAGTGAACACTTTGAAACCATTGTTCTCTAATGCGATACCCCGATAGGAATTGGGGGTTTCTGTGTTTCCTTTAACTTTGGAGTACCTCCAGCACTGAGGGATATCTCCTCTTTCTGAATATTTGTTGAACAATTTTGTCCATAACGTGTTCATCCATTCATGTGAGGATTTCAAATGCTGGTTTACTATCTCGTCGGGTCGGGGGCTTTCTTCTTCTTGAACTCTACTATTATCTCTGTAACTTCTTCCTCTGTGATGGGCTGGTAATTCACGTTATACTTTACAACTACTTTGATATTAGTATCGAGGTTTCTACAATTGAGAGTTGACGTAAAATATTTCTCCCAAGTCTCCATCTCTATGTTGTTGTTAAAATGTGGTTGTCTTGGTCTTTGTGCTGTACAATGATTTGTCTCTGCTTCTTCTGCCACTTTGTATGTTTCATGTCTAGTTTCTTTCTTTTCCTTTTAGAGCTTCTTTGTATTTGCGACGAGCAATATTACCGGTATGTCTTTCAAGTTCTACACGATTGATATTACTAGATCTTGATTTATGTAGACAGTCTATTACGTACTTCCTTTTGGCTTAGCATTGAGCATCAAACCATGGTTTTGACGTCCGATCTGAGTTGCCTATTGGTTACGCTGCTTTTTTATTGTGTCTTCTATAAGAGTTGTCCGTTACTTATTTCTCAGAGTGTAACGTGTTTTTCGAGGGTTTTTTATGCAACTGGCATAAGTCAGTAGGAAGCCATTCTATATTTATTTACGCGGCAAATTGTTCAGCCAAGATAATTTTTCATGTTAATTTATTATTATTATTAATTTATTATAATTATTATTAAGATATTTTCGGAGCATTTTATAAAAATTATAAGCATACAGATAGGTTTTCTATGTCTTAGAAAACGCTAACAAGCAAATTATTACGAACGACGATATCATAGAAAATTATATGATTACGGAATTTTACGGAGTTTTGTCAGTTAGGGTATTTGAGAGAGATGACTCACTGGGATTTCAAATACAAGCTGATTCCTGTCGAGAAGTATGACGCAATCTTGGGTCGCATCGTCAAGAAGAGGCGAATTGTTGAAACGGAAAACGACTTCTCCCTCTCGCCCGCGGAGTGTAATGAGGCAGAGGAGGGGAACTAGCGGCGTGCTCAGCCAATCGGTGGGGACCACGCAAGCTGAAGCCGGCTGAAGAGTGGGGGAGCCGACAGGTGCATATATCGTTCGACGCGCCGTGAAATGTGAACAATCTGTGTAGAACTTGCGGAGTATGGTTATACGCGGGGGACGCTCCGATGTTCCGTGAAACGAGGACTATCTGTGAAATACTTGAGGTGTATGGATGCGCGTGCGAGTCGCTCCGATGTTCAGTGGAGTTAGGGACTATCTGTGAAATACTTGAGGAGTATGGATGCGCGTGCGAGTCGCTCCGATGTTCGGTGGAGTTAAGAACAATCTGTGTAGGACTTGCAGTGTACGGTCGCAAGTGAGTGACGCTCCGATGTTCAGTGGAGTTAGCGACGAACTTTTGTAAAACGTAACCAGTGCGGTTTTACGAGAGTTTGGGTCCGATGTACGGACCATAGAATTATCTAATCTACCAGAATATCATCAAATTTCGACGGAGATGACGACGTCCAGGAGACTGTGGGAAGCACACTGCATCATCAAGAACGAGGGAAATGCTTTGGCAATTTCCAGGGGTAAGCGCTAATGACGCAGAAATACGCAATCTCTCATTTTTCTTTGTTTTATATTTCATAATTCAGTAACTTCATAGCTTGGAAATAAGAGTAAAATCAATTTATCAGACTCCGTTTTCACGTAATTTTCTATCGGTAATATTCAAATCACAACGCTCCAATTTAAATGTTAAACTTATTATTATTAATTTTGCTATACTTGTTTTATATAATAAATTCATTTCTTTTACAATGCAATCTTTGCTTTCAGTAGGTAGCATTAGATATAGACCAATTCCTTCTCCTGATACAATTGTTTGTTGGGTTAATGATCAAATCATACCACGATCTGAGTGAATAGAGTCTTGAATGTGTTCTGCCAGAGCTAGACGTTGTTAAATACAAATTTAGATTTCAACATTGCATTGAGGTCTTGGCGCCCATTAAAACAACATAGCTTAGGCAAAGGTAAACAGTTACATTTCTCTCCCAACAGTGTGGGCTAGCGAAACCATTACATTTGTCGCTACCAACATGGGGCACTAACTAAAGAACAGTTACATTGGCGCCCAACGTGGGGCACTAACTAAGAACCATTACATTTGTCTCCCAACGTGAGGGCTAATTAACATTACATTTGTCGCCGACAACTTGGGGCTGAAAACCTAATTACATTTGTGGAAGGAGAAGGGTATATATTTCTGTGCCTGTATTTTGGGGGTTATTTGTCTTTATCAGTGTATATCATTATGGGGGATGAGAAAGAAAGACAGATGAGGTTACGTAGTGGTCATCAACTGGAGAATGATGATACGAGCAGTATGTCGAGTGATGGTAGTACCGGGGTAGCGGAGGTAAATCCCGATACTGAAACAGGGAGTGTAGGCGGCCAACCTGAATTAAAAACTTTACTTCTCGAGTTCATGTATCAGAACAAAGTTAGTAGTGATGCTTTAAATGCAAAATTAGAACAGAATAATGCAAAATTAGAACAAAACAGTAGGAAAAATAAAGAAAGTACAGAAGCTTTAAATGCAAATTTAGAACAGAATAATGCAAAATTAGAACAAAACAGTAGGGAAAATAAAGAAAGTACAGAAGCTTTAAATGCAAAATTAGAACAGAATAATGCAAAATTAGAACAAAACAGTAGGGAAAATAGAGAGAGTAATGAAACTTTAAACGCCAGATTAGAACAAAACAGTAAGGAAAATAGAGAGAGTACTGAAACTTTAAATGCTAAATTAGAACAAAACAGTAGGGAAATGAGTGACAAATTCGAACTGATTAGAGGTGAGATCAGGGGGGTGATGGAAGAAAAGGCTAAAGAGATTATTGCAGATGTAGACAGAAAATTAGGAAAAGTACAGGAGGAGTTGGAAATTAGAATCAGTACACAGGCTGAAAATTTAAAAGAACTAGTGCAACTGGAAACACAGCAGGTCAAAAAGCAATTGGGGGGAGAAATTGACAAAATTCAGGTAGCTACTAAAGAGGTTAAGGAACAGCTGGGGGGGTAGAATTGAGAAAGTCCACTCACAAATAGTTGCAGAAGTAAATGATTTAAGAGAGAGTAATAGGGAAAGCATTAGCAAGATTGAGGAGAAACAAGCAAAGCTATATGATAAAGTAGAAGAATCAGAAGGAAACATTAAATTAACAGTAAACAGTATTGAGAGGAAGGCTGAGGAGAAAATCGCAGAATTAGAATTAAAATTAAAAGCTAGGATCAGGCAAGAAAATAGCCCGAATAGGCCAGTTTTTGTGAATAGCACACACAGGGAGGTAGAACTGGGTAAGTTCAGCAATCGACAGGGGTGCCCAATGGAGTTCATGAACACTATAGAAAATAAATTCGGGGAGAGGTTGGAAAATGGTAGTATTGAGTGGTGCCAGGTAGTTGAAATTTTAGAACAAGTGTTTGTGGGGGAAACGAGGAATTGGTTTGCTGTCTACAGAGACAAGTTTACTGATATCAATGATTTTAAAATGAAATTCTGTGAAAAGTTCTGGAATGAGGTTATTCAGTCGCAGCATCGTGAGGGAGTAGTGTGTGGTAAATATAACCCTAAAGGAAGCTCCACCATGACCGAATACTTTTTAGGGCAGGTATTAGTGTGTAAATATCTGGATGGCTTGAAGGAGGAAAGTGATGTGGTAAGGTTGCTACTTAGGCACTTTCCCTATAGGATCAAGGAGGCTGCTTGTATCCAGAATGTAAAGACTATATCACAAGTAGAAAATTTGTTAAGCACATTTGATGCACTAGGGAGAGGGGGTTATGATGACAATTTCAATCGGAACCAGGGTAATAATAATAATAATAGACCTAATGAAGCCAGGCATCAAGAAGTTCAAGGGAACGGTGGCGAAGGGGCCAACGCTCAAAATAGAAATAATAATAATCAGCTAAATCAGAACAGAGGAAATGGCTATGGTAATCAGTATCAAGGGAGGAACAATGATTTCAGGGGAAATCAAGGGAGGAACAATGATTTCAGGGGAAATCAAGGGAGGAACAATGATTACAGGGGAAATCAAGGGAGAAACAATGGTTTCAGGGGAAATCAAGGGAGAAATTATAATGACAATAATTACAACCAGAATAGGGGTCAAGGAAGAGGACAGCCTAGTGGTAGTAATATACAGCCAAACAATGACAACACAGCCCAGAACAACCAGACTAGTTCAGTAGTTAGTAGTACTACGGCCAGCTGTAGCGGTTCTTTAAACGCGAACCAGGCTGCGAAGTAAGGTCAGAATCTCAGTCTGTAGCATGCCCTGTCCATACAATTATACAGGAACCCTATGACCTAAATGTAAGAAATGAATTATTACATGAACTAAATGATGAAGGTATTATTCAGGAAGTGGTTAGTAAGAGCCCCATAGTTAAATTTAACGTGTCCGAGGCGTACACAGATGTTTTAATTGATAGTGGTTGTATGAAGAGTTGCATAAGTAGTGCATTTTATGATAAAATGAAAGGAACTGGAGTAAATTTTGAGGAGATGCCAATTAAAAGCACTTTTGTTATCACAGCTGTTGGGAAGAGGTCTAAAGTAATTTCTAAGCAAGTTTTAGTAGACATTAAAATTAATAATCATGTAGAGAAGCAGATTTGCCTTGTAATTCCAAATTTAGTATTCAGTGTTATCTTGGGTTCAGAGTGGCTAAGTCGAGTGTCTGGTAACTTATGTTATGATGTAGGGAGTTTGAAATTTAAATGGGGAGATTCTGAAGTAGAAGTAGCGTTCAATGACCAAATTCAGAGAAGTAGTGTTGTAGGTGTGATTTGTACTTTAAATGAGATATCGCCAGCCGTAGAGCGGGGTTCTCCATGTTTTGTGGGCAGTGTGATTACGAACGGAAGTCTAGAGGACTCGTTACGTGAGGCTGCATTTCAGGGAAATATAGAGGATGAACAGTGTGTTCGGCTCTATGATGTGTTATGGTGTAATAGGAGAGTTTTTGAGGATCGCATTGGTATGACCAATTGCTATACACATTCATTGAACGTTATTGATAGGTCAGTATTCACAGGACATAGATATCCTGTACCTTTCGCTTATCAGAGTGCAGTTGAGGCACAAATTAATCAGATGCTTGAAGATGGGATTATTGAGCACTCTAACAGTCCATATGTTAATTCTTTGATCACTGTACCCAAGACCGACGGCACTGTTCGTATTTGTTTAGACGCTCGTTTGGTTAACAGTAGAATTAGTTCAGATCAGCTGAAATCTATGTCAATAGAGGAATTAATGCAAACATTTGAGGGGAAGAAGTATTTCACTTGTGTAGATTTGAGTTCCAGTTTTTGGCAAGTGCCACTTATGTACGAAGATAGACCATTTACAGCTTTTAGTCATAAATATAACCTTTATCAATTTTGTAGAACACCTTATGGGTTAAAGAGTAGTTCAGCTGCTTTAATTAGGGCTTTAAACATCGCATTAGGGGATGACACAGGAGAGTTTGTAACCATTTACATAGATGATATGGTAATTAGTTCACGCAGTTTTGAGGAGCATCTACATCATTTAAATATAGTTTTTCAGAAGTTAGATCAGGCAGGGTTCACTTTGAAGCTGTCTAAGTCGTCATTCTGTCAGTCAGAAGTGACATTTTTAGGTCATAGTGTGTCGAGTAGAGGTGTTACACCAGAAGAAAGTAGGGTTAGCATGTGTGGACAGTAGCAACAGGGCATCGTTACAGACACTGAGAAATATGCTAGTGGAGCAACGTGATGACGTTCATTTAAAGGGAGCCACTTGCAAGGTTGGAAGCAGGTGACGCAGAAACATTTATAGTTTCCAAACGTATTGGTAAAACAGCATATGTGCTGGAGGATAGTGAGGGAAACAGATTATACGGGACGTATAATATACATAGTCTACGAAAATATGTGTCATAAAGTGAGTGTGTTTAGCTGGCGAGCCAGCCTATCAAATGAGTAAGTGTGGTATTTGGTGCGTGGGAGGAGATGGTCCTCCAGGCAGGCGTATCAGAAGTCACACAGGGGGGTAGTATGTAAGTAAATGAGAGTTTTTAAGGTACAGGGAAATATGACGGGATTGTCGGATGCTGTTGAGCACTAAATTGTCTCGATGCACCAAGGCCATTTTTGGCAGCGCTGATGGGTTCCCATTTATCTCCAAGAGATGGGGGAGCGCTTGTATAGGGCTTGTTAGCTTAAGGCGTCCACGAGATAAAAGATGGGCCATCAGAATGCGAGACAGTCCTTCATGAAACTCATACATATCAGCACACGTGATTTCTGTTTACGGCCTCGCCATGTAAGATTTGTAAGTGTGTAATTTAAGGTAATTTGTACAAAGGTATTATTTGTGTGAGGAGAAATGGTCTGTGTTGAGAACTAGTATTAAGTAGAATATGGTCTACGGGAACTTAACAAGACAGGGCGATTACGGCACAGAAATATTTGGTGTTATATGTAATGCGCATTTACTGTTTTTTTTTTCAGAAGTCAATATTAATTTAATCTACTTCAAAGAGAGATTAAGTATTATGGTCACGAGGCGCTGCCACAATAGTGTGATCGTGTGCTCAGTGATAAGTGGAATTAAATGTCACCATAAGGAGGGGACCTCCAGTGAAATTAGGAAGTTCAATGATGATATAAATATATCAGAACACCTTCAATGCGTGTGATATGACATCATAAATACATAGTGCTCACACATTAATTATGTCTATTTCTCCAACATAGAGCAATTTGAGAGGCGGAAATATCCGTGGAACACTATTCCATATGTAAAACATTGGACTGGTTGCAAAGTGCAATCCATAGTGACAACAAACTTTGACGCAAAGTGCGTGAAGAAAAAATATGAGTGTATATATCTGTAATTTAGGGTGATTTCATTTATGTAATATGCATTTTGGATGGGGTTTATTAACGTGTCTGGGATAATCGGATAATGGACCGTCGTCACGGTAAATCATCCGATGATCCGAGGCGAATATGTAACGTGTTTTTCGAGGGTTTTTTATGCAACTGGCATAAGTCAGTAGGAAGCCATTCTATATTTATTTACGCGGCAAATTGTTCAGCCAAGAGAATTTTTCATGTTAATTTATTATTATTATTAATTTATTATAATTATTATTAAGATATTTTCGGAGCATTTTATAAAAATTATAAGCATACAGATATGTTTTCTATGTCTTAGAAAACGCTAACAAGCAAATTATTACGAACGACGATATCATAGAAAATTATATGATTACGGAATTTTACGGAGTTTTGTCAGTTAGGGTATTTGAGAGAGATGACTCACTGGGATTTCAAATACAAGCTGATTCCTGTCGAGAAGTATGACGCAATCTTGGGTCGCATCGTCAAGAAGAGGCGAATTGTTGAAACGGAAAACGACTTCTCCCTCTCGCCCGCGGAGTGTAATGAGGCAGAGGAGGGGAACTAGCGGCGTGCTCAGCCAATCGGTGGGGACCACGCAAGCTGAAGCCGGCTGAAGAGTGGGGGAGCCGACAGGTGCATATATCGTTCGACGCGCCGTGAAACGTGAACAATCTGTGTAGAACTTGCGGAGTATGGTTATACGCGGGGGACGCTCCGATGTTCCGTGAAACGAGGACTATCTGTGAAATACTTGAGGTGTATGGATGCGCGTGCGAGTCGCTCCGATGTTCAGTGGAGTTAGGGACTATCTGTGAAATACTTGAGGAGTATGGATGCGCGTGCGAGTCGCTCCGATGTTCGGTGGAGTTAAGAACAATCTGTGTAGGACTTGCAGTGTACGGTCGCAAGTGAGTGACGCTCCGATGTTCAGTGGAGTTAGCGACGAACTTTTGTAAAACGTAACCAGTGCGGTTTTACGAGAGTTTGGGTCCGATGTACGGACCATAGAATTATCTAATCTACCAGAATATCATCAAATTTCGACGGAGATGACGACGTCCAGGAGACTGTGGGAAGCACACTGCATCATCAAGAACGAGGGAAATGCTTTGGCAATTTCCAGGGGTAAGCGCTAATGACGCAGAAATACGCAATCTCTCATTTTTCTTTGTTTTATATTTCATAATTCAGTAACTTCATAGCTTGGAAATAAGAGTAAAATCAATTTATCAGACTCCGTTTTCACGTAATTTTCTATCGGTAATATTCAAATCACAACGCTCCAATTTAAATGTTAAACTTATTATTATTAATTTTGCTATACTTGTTTTATATAAAAAATTCATTTCTTTTACAATGCAATCTTTGCTTTCAGTAGGTAGCATTAGATATAGACCAATTCCTTCTCCTGATACAATTGTTTGTTGGGTTAATGATCAAATCATACCACGATCTGAGTGAATAGAGTCTTGAATGTGTTCTGCCAGAGCTAGACGTTGTTAAATACAAATTTAGATTTCAACATTGCATTGAGGTCTTGGCGCCCATTAAAACAACATAGCTTAGGCAAAGGTAAACAGTTACATTTCTCTCCCAACAGTGTGGGCTAGCGAAACCATTACATTTGTCGCTACCAACATGGGGCACTAACTAAAGAACAGTTACAAGAGGACATATTGGTTTGAGGTGCACGCAACTTGCTTGAGTGTGTCTACCTTGAGTGTTCTTGTCAATCTGGATCGATTACCTTTGCAGGGCTGGCCTGTTTATCTGGTAGTTTTCATTGAAGATAAAACCGGTAGGTGCTTCCTAATGCCTGTTAGCATAGATGATCTTAAAATCTGCTGTCTGAGGAAACTGACCTTGCTGTTCCCAAAAGACGAGGTCTATTACACTTGTACCATTGTGGCTTACATATGTTGGTAGTCGATGATTGTTTTGTAGCAATAGGCCTTCTTGTTTTAGAAATGTTTAGAAATGAGATCAAAGAAGCAGTATACAATGCTCACAGAGAGAAACCAGCTACAGCACGCTCTCATGCTGACGCTCCACTCAAGAAAGCGAAAGCACCCCTGTAGGTAACGTGCAAAGGAGTTTAGCGCCGAGCGCTACCACACAGGACCGCGAAAGCTGCCCTGCAGGCAATGTGCGAAGGAGCTTAACGCTGATCGTTGCACTTTGGAACAAGGAAGCCTCACTGTAAGCGGGGTGTTAAGAAGTTTTCTAACGAGGGCTGTCCTGATAAGGGAGAAAGAGGCTCCTCAGCCAACAAGATAAAGCAGGAAATCTTGACCAAGATGCTTGCATAAATATCGAATAACTGGTGAATGTTATGATGATCGAATTTTCAGTGATTGCCTTCTTAAGTTAGAGAATGTACAACTTGGAATTCTAACTGAAATGAAAATGGTGTTCTATAATCATTTGGTTGAAATAAAAACATCACAACCTTTCTCCATAAGTCACTCATTATAAACCTATTGGGGAAAGTATGACTTATGAACATGCGAGATTTCTTGCATGGGTCCGCTAGTTATTATATTATTATCTCTAATGAAGACAAATCAGGAGTGTAGTATGCGCAGAGAATCACTCCAACTTTTGTTCTAACATCCAGTAAGTTTTGGATCTTATGTATAACTTTAGTTGGCGTTAGCCATGGTTTAACTAGATAAGAAATACCACCACTTGGTCTAACTGTCTGACCCTGAAGTGCCATGACATGATGACCTTAGTATCCTTTTACACTGAGATTGTCCAGTAAAAATGTTTCTCTTAATACGATTATATCCCTCTGTAATGCATTATCTGGAACCACTCTCATAACATTTCGCTTACCTTCTATGTTCCACAGCAGTATTGATGTTTCCTTGTTTAAGCTAGTCATCTCTTTCACCACAGAGGAGCACTCTGCCTTTGGCATTAATTAATACCAGTTTTGGCCATATTATGGTCTTCTCAGCAATTGTTTTTTAAAAGAAAAGAAACTATTTTTCTATGAAAAATGTATTTAAAAAACCCAAGTAAAGTATTATTTCACATCTGCTCGTAATTACAATAGTAATTTTAGCAAAGTTTTGAAATATTATTTTACTTGGGGATTTCCCTGAAAAATGTATTAAAGAACCCAAGTAAAATATTATGGTATTGCATAACTGCTTGTGGAGGACTGAGAAGATGGACATCTTTGGCTTATTTCATGTATTTCTACTTTGGTTTATTTCTTGTATTTATTCTTTATGTTTGAAGCTCTTTGATATAAGTTAGTGTAATAAAGGATGGCTGCTAAGTAAGACGTCCGTGTTTCACGATCACTATTTATCCATTATACGAATCCCAACATTGGTGCCGAAAACTTTAGATTACGTAGAAATGTGCATTAGAATACGGGCAATTGTGTTTTACTTGTGTACAAAGTAAACTGGTGATGCTATCACTACAAACAGCAATCACGTTTTGTACATGCAGCCACGCCACGCCGGATTACGAGGTAAGAAGATACTGGAACTTCTACACGCGCCACATACTAACGTGATATCTCAGTTTTTCATCTTATTGCAAGTGTTACTACTACGACTAAACAGTGCACGAATTGTAATATAATTACTTTACACCACGTAAAGGAATTCACGAATGATAGACGAGCAAGTGCTGCCATCTTGCGGTAGATACTAAACTAAATACCTCGTAGCCATCACGGACATTACAAGACGATCTCACGAGTATTACGCATGCGCTGACATCAGACAATCACCTTCACTTGTCGCAGCACGGTACTAATTATTTATTTATTTATTTATTTCGTCACCCATTCTTCAAGATGCAAGACGAGAGTGTTAAGAGTAAACTAGCGTTTTTGAAAAGAAAGCGGAAGACGGAACGAGCAACTATAACTAAATTCAGTACGATAATAAATAGTGCTACGATCGGCGACATCTCAGAATACGAATATAATCGCATTAGACTCCAAGAAGCTTTAGATCATCTCACAGTTCTGGACGATAGTATACAGGAATGTTTGACCGACGCAGAATACGAGGCCGATGTCGAAAAATGTGAGGAATACATCGACATCACGAAGAGAGCGATTCTGAAAGCATCACACGCCGAGAATAAATCTAAGTCACTCTCCAGTTTGACAACATCGGTCGCCGGAATGAGTATGCAACCAACGCCAGGATCTCCAGTCCCAACACTCGTCACGCACACAGTGAAGCTACCTGCCGTAAAATTAGACAAATTCGCAGGTAACATTGAGAATTGGGCACGTTTTTGGGAGCAATTCCAGTCTTCTGTTGACAACAATCAATCTCTCGCTCACATTGACAAGCACGTCTATCTCCGTGGATATCTGGAGGGTGAGCCGAAGAATCTAGTTGATGGAATACCGATAACGGCTGATGCTTATGAAGAAACTAAACGGATATTAATATCTCGCTACGGAAACACTGACCGCATAATTCAGGCCCATCTTGACTATCTCGAAGCCTTACAACCAATTTCAGACGATACTCCTTCTAATCTAAATACCATGTACATAGAATGCAATAGACGCGTACAAGCCTTGCGGGCCTTAGGGGAAAATGTAGATAATTACGGGCGGATGTTATGCCCTAAAATTCTCCGAGCATTCCCTCAAGGTATTGTCCGCCGTTGGATAATTTATTCCAAACGAGAGAGCATTCCCGAGAGTCACATTACCAAGTTGATGGAGTTCCTGAACGAGGAGGTAGAGAGCGCTGTGATCACACAGAAGATCAGAGGAGATATCACTTCACTCGAATCCTTCTCAGGCACTGCCGCGACACTCCATGTGAACACAAAGTCAAAACGGACGGGCATGAACACAAAGAAAGTGTATTCCGAATTCTGTGTGTTCTGTGAGACTCAAGGCCACTGGGCCCAGAACTGTGTGAAGATCCGCAATGTAGCTGAGCGGATTGAAAAGTTAAAAACTGCCAACCGATGCTTCTTGTGCCTCAATAAAGGTCACAGTGTGAAGACCTGCATGAAGAAGAGTAAGGTATCATGCGCAAAGTGCAAAAAGAATCATCACATTTCCATCTGCACCGGAGAACAGCCCGCATCAATATCCGTGGGGAAGATTGACGTTACTATGCCGCAGTTCACTTATCTTGAAACGGCGAATATTTGGATCACAGGGCCCACCGGACTGAGAAAACGTACACGATGCATATTGGATGCTGGCAGTCAATCAACCTTCGTAAGCCGAAGTCTGGTAGATCAGCTTCAACTGAATATCGTGGGACACAAGGATTTGACAGTTACCGGATTCGAGTCATCTCGTCACACATCTTCAGCTCGCCGACTCATTGACCTCAACATCAGTGGACTATGCACGGAGGCTGCTCTGCGTATTTCTGCATTTGAGAGTGACAACGTTTACTTGCCACATCCGACTGTTCCACTCGACGTCCAGTCCCTGTCACGCTTACGAAAATTGAGACTTGCTGATCCCAAGGATGACAACAATGAACTTCCTATAGAACTTCTAATAGGTGGAGACCATTATTGGAAGGTGATACTTGACGACAAGCCAATACGCCTCTCAGACACGTTAGTACTGCTTCCTTCTAGATTTGGATGGATTCTGAGTGGAAATAGGTCAGGAATTACTGTCCACAGCGTCAACGTGCACCACATTCATACTGCTAATGACCCATCTGTCGAGGACGATGATATGCGACGATTTTGGGATCTAGAGTCCCTAGGAATAAGGGAAGATCAGAAAAGGACCCTCACAACGAAAGATGCCACTATTCTTCAAGAATTCCACGATTCGTTTCACTTACAAGACGGGCGGAGGGTAGTATCCCTACCGAAGAAAGATGATCTGGTCTTACCCTCAAACCGTAAGAACGCTCTAAATCGTTTTCACACATTGCAGAGAAAACTTGCCGTTAATGCCCAGTACAAAGAAATGTACCATGCGCAGATGATGGACTACGTAAACATGGGACATGTTCAGCTGATCGCTACAGAGGAAACTACAAATGATGTATACTACCTGCCTCATCACGCTATCAAGAAAGAGAGAAATGGCACAGAGAAATGGAGGATCGTCTTTGACGCATCATCCCACGAGCGAGATGCACCGTCCCTCAATGATGTTCTGGAAACAGGCCCTAATCTGTTACCAGAAATACTGTCCACGTTGATCCGCTTCCGAACTTACTGCAAAGCAATAGTAGGAGATGGAACTCAAGCTTTCCTTCAATTATGCCTGGATACTGAAGACCGAGATTTAACAAGATTCTTCTGGTTCAATGTGGAGAAGGACGAACTTGGAAAATGGCAAGCAAGAGATGATACAGCCGTCTATAGATTCACTCGTCTACCATTCGGCCTTGCAAGCAGTCCCTTTCTTCTATCTGCAACTCTCCGTGAACTAGCAACGAGATTCAAGGATCAGTTCCCGTCAGCAGCAGCACTTATGGATCAAAGCACTTTCATGGACGACTTTGTTGCGGGAGCTGAAGATGACAACAGAGTTATCACCTTATATTACGAGGTGACAGGTCTACTACGACAGATACGGATGCCAATGGCAAAATGGGCAACAAATTCTGGACCATTAGAAGGTATATGGAGAGCCGAAGGACGTGAAACGAAAAGGGAAACCGGAGTACTAGGTGTACGATGGGACACAGAATCAGATTCACTACTCTTTGACCATACAGATATCACCGACAACCTGTCGCAGGATCCAGGAACCAAACGAAAGCTATTGAAAACGACCGCAAAGTTCTACGACCCTCTTGGATTACTTTCACCGGTGTCCACAGTTGGAAAAGTTCTCTTCCAAGACACCTGGTGTAGGGGCATAGCATGGGACGAAATACTTCCACATGACATTGCATTGCGATGGCAGCTGTGGATAACCAGCCTCAAGGATCTGGCAAGTGTGGTCATTCCAAGATGGATTGGTTTATCAAGGACAACATCGGAGACTTCACATGTCCACGTGTTCTGCGACGCTTCGGAGCGGGCCTACGGAGCTGCACTGTATATCCGAACGTCTACCGACGTAAACACTTATATACACCTGGTCTGCACTAAGAATAGACTGTCTCCAGTCAAGAAGGTTACACTCCCACGACTAGAACTACTGGCCATCTTAGTGGGTTGCCGTCTTCTGAGGTATTTCTGCCAAGCAACAGACTTTAATGTCACCACATCTACTCTGTGGAGTGACTCCATGGTCGCTCTAGGTTGGATTAAAAGCGATGCAAACCGTTGGAAGACATTCATCTCCAACCGAGTGACGGAAATTCAAGGCATCCTGAGTCCAGCTCAGTGCCGGTACTGCCCGAGCCAGGATAATCCAGCCGACCTCTTGTCACGAGGAATATCCTCAAAAGCACTACAGTCTTCTTCACTTTGGTGGCACGGGCCTGTATGGCTTGCCGATCATCCTAGCTCTTGGCCCCACAGCAGTGTGCCTAACGCCTCACTTCCAGAGACTCGCAAGACGCATCAGCAAACACTTAATGTCATTACAACGGAACCTCTCATCATTGCTTCCAGATTCAGCAGTTATTGGAAAATACTGCACATCATGGGTTGGATTTTACGCTTCTTGAACAACATCAGACAGTCGGAGAAAAATTCTGGGAATCTCACTGCACGTGAATTAGAGGCTTCCCGATTGTGCTGGATACGTACAGTCCAACGTGAGTGATTTCCGAAGAGTACGACGCTCTGACAAAAGAGAGAAACTTGTCTGGGAAGTCCAGGATTGCCCGCTACAACCCCTTCTTACAGGACGGCCTTGTTCGACTGGGAGGGCGCCTTCACCATGCAGACCTGCCAACGCAGCAGAAACATCCTATAGTACTCGATGGTGCACACCACTTCACTAAGTTGTTGATCCTCCAGACTCACATACGGCTACACCACCTTGGAGTACGAATCGTTCTCTCTGTACTACGCGAAGAATTTTGTATCCTCAAGGCACGCCAGGCTGTCAAGAAGGTCATCCACACGTGCTTACCGTGTAAGATCGCCAGAAGCCAACAAGGTAACGAGATCGAAGCCCCGTTGCCTCCAGAACGTGTGCGACTTACTACGCCATTTGCAGTTACGGGTGTGGATTTTGCAGGGCCACTACACGTTAAGTTGGGGAATCTCGTACAGAAATCATATATTGTGCTTTTCACATGTGCGACTACAAGGGCCCTTCACCTTGAGCTGGCTTTGGACATGACTACGGAGACGTTTCTGATGGCTCTCAGACGATTTGCGGGACGAAGAGGACTTCCAAACACCATTTACTCAGACAACGCTAGAACGTTCCAGGCAGCACACAAAGAAATGACACAACTCAGCCAAGTCCTCACTGACCCACGAACGAGCCAGCACTTCGCCCACAACGGAGTCCAGTGGAAATTTATAGCCCCACGGGCGACTTGGTGGGGAGGCTGGTGGGAAAGAATGGTGGGTATGACTAAAAGATGCCTTAGAAAGGTATTGGGAAAGGCTCTGATTAGTGAGGACACACTCCGAACTCTATTGGTAGAAGTAGAAGCCGCCATTAACTCCCGACCCATAATCCAAGATGGCTCGGAGACACTGACTCCAAGTCATTTCCTGACTGGGGCACGGCTGACTACCCTGCCCAACGTCTCCGAACCCACGACCCGAATAGACCTGAGGAAGGAGAGGAGACTTAGAGAGAAAATGCAGGAGGACTTCCTCAAGAGATGGAGGAATGAGTATCTTCTTGATCTGAGAAGCTACCACGAAGTACGCCGCCCAAATGGACAGACGAAGGAGTGCCGAGTAGGAGATACAGTACTACTACAGGACGACATGCGACCTAGACACATGTGGCAGAAGGCGCGAATAACTGAAAGGCGACCAGGCAGGGACAACAAGGTGCGAACCCTCATCCTTCAGATGGCCAACGAGACCAAGATTTTTCGGCCTGTACAGCTGGTCTTCCCTCTCGAGATAGACCAGGGTGGGGAGGATGTGGAGGACTGAGAAGATGGACATCTTTGGCTTATTTCATGTATTTCTACTTTGGTTTATTTCTTGTATTTATTCTTTATGTTCGAAGCTCTTTGATATAAGTTAGTGTAATAAAGGATGGCTGCTAAGTAAGACGTCCGTGTTTCACGATCACTATTTATCCATTATACGAATCCCAATACTGCTCGTTATTACAATAGTTCCTTTTCTTTTAAAAAACAATTGCTGAAGAGGTCATAATATGGCTGAAACTGGTATTAATTAACATACATTAATTCAATTTGCTCCGACCCGGCCCAAGCTGGAAAACTGAAATTGAAGATGATGACGATGAATTCTTTTTTATTGACTAAGGTGTATTAAAAATATTAAATACCTATTGGTATTTCATTTAGATTAATCGTCGATAAGGAAGCTCTTAAATATGATTAAGTTCTCAAAAATCTGGCTGAATTCAGTGTGATGCTTTTGCAATGAATGGAAGAAAATTTCACAAGAGACAATTGAAGTAGGACTACCAGAATAGAAGCAGAAATTAGATCAAGGAAATGGAAAACTCATTGCTGACTGCATCAAGGTTTTATGAGGTTTAAGTCACCTATTAACCACTTTTAGACCCTGTAATTAGAACTTCCATGTCCAGGAATGTCAGAAATGCTATTTTTAGTCAATTTTCATTTTATGAAAAAAATAGGCTTATAGATCACCTTTTGTCCATGTGTGTGTGTGCCCCCCTCCCTAATAACTTCTAAAAGGCTGGAGCGATTTCAATGAAACTCGGTAAGATCATAGTACTGTTTTGGCCAACCCCGACCGTACCCTTCAAATTTTATTACATCTCGCCAATCCAACATGGCGCCTGTGCAAAGTATTTCACCGGCATTCTATATCTCCAAAACTATTACTGATATCTCCCTGGAATTTTGTACGGTGATAAAGGGCACTACTAGAAGTTCACCTATGAGACTTACAAAAACCTGTTGACTACAGAACGAACATGGCGGTCAAGCGAAGTTGAAACTTTTAAATAGACTTGACTCGCGATTTAACCATCCAAACGCAATGAAACTTGGTATAGCAAATGTTTATGCACATTGTAATGCATTCACATCTATTTAGTTAAATTGTTTACATAATCTCAAGATGGCGGCTGTGCAAAATATTTCACCGGCATTCTATATCTCCGAAATTATTACTGATATCGCCCTGAAATTTTGTACGGTGATAAAGAGTACTACTGGTAGTTCATCTATGAGACTTCTAAAAACCTGTAAAATACAAAACGAGCATGGCGGCCAAGCGAAGGTGAAACTTCTAATAGACTTTTCTCGCGATTTAACCATCTGAGCGCAGTGAAATGTGGTTCAGTAAAAGTTTATACACATTGTAATGCACTGGCATCTAATTTAGTTAAATTGTTCACATAACCTCAAGATGGCGTCTCTGTGCAATTTTAAAATTAATTTTTTATTTCTTGTGTATAAAACATGCGATCAAAAAGAACGTTTGAATAATGAACCTAGGCAAGAATCGTCATCTAATAGTACATAACTCTGTGGCCTACATATATAAAAATCTAACATGGCGACCAACCGAAATATTTAGATGGTGCTCAATATCTACTAATCTGTGATAGCAATCAAACTGAAATTTTGTATGTTGATAGAGGCTATGAACATAAGTTTACCTATTGGACTTTTAATAACCTGGTGAGCACAAATCCAGCATGGCGGTGACGCGAAATATAAATATTGAAATGGAAGTTTCTCGCGATTTAACCATCCGACGCAGTAAAACTTGGTATGGTAAATGCTTCTACAAATTTTAATCCACTGGCATCTAATTAATTTCAATTGCTTTCATAACCACAAGATGGCAGCTGCGCAAAATTTTAAAATCTGATTTTCATATCTTGTGTCCTAATAATGTGATTGAAGTTTGAATACTACACCGTTACAAAACTTTACATAACTGTAAGTCCTACATATTATATAAAAATCCAACATGGCGACCATCCGAAATATTTAGACTGTTCTCAATATCTACAAATCTATTACAGCAATCAAACTGAAATTTTATATGTTGATAAGAGGCAATTAACATAAATAGGATATATGGAACTAGGCTGTTTAGTTCTTCACGGAACTACTTGTTTTTTAATTATTTCCCCTTAAGTGACAAACTGTTGAACTTTCAGTACAGTGGTTTACAAACAGGTCAATAAAGTAAAAACACCAAATCTAAGAAGAGTGTAAAGTAGGCCTAGTGTGTTTATGCTGCAAGCATAATAAACATAACATTTTCAGAAGAAAATTGTTCCAATTCTTTTTTGCCAGTGAGTGCAATGTTTTTTCATTGACAGTGCTACATTTTTTTCATGTTTGTTATTAGGAATTTGAGTCATGCTTTCTATATTCCTGTCCTGAATTCTTGGCTTCTATGCCACCTTCTTGTAATGATTTACTGGATGATTATGTGAAAGAACCTGTTTTGCACCAGACAGAAGTGTTCATGAATGAAGTGCGACAACAGAGGATGTTACCTACTATCAGGAGGTAAGAAGAATGCATATAGTTAGATGTTAGGCTTAAAATTTATCTTTCTATCTACAGTCCTACCTTATTGCACTTACAAGGGAACTCATTGAACTGTGAGTGTCCAATCTGATGGATACTTGGTACGACAATTTCAGTAGAAATACCTTTTTCAATGATGCCAAAATTAGATCACCATTCATATACAGTAAAACTTCTTTTATACGTTTCACACTTATACGTTTTCTACACTTACACGTTTTTTTCCTAATCCTGGCAAAATCCCTATACTTTCTATGTTAATTTATTTCCGATATATGTTTTACATTTATTCGTTTTTCACGCTTATACGATCATATTTTAAGTCCCTTGCAATATAAAGCATCATTTATACGTTGCGTGTTATGAGAAAGTTTGTTTGAATGCAAACATTTGGTACAGACTGTACTAAGTATAATAGGTAAAATTTTCGCCCAATCAATACCTTTAAAACTAATTGTAATATTAGTTTATTATACACATTAGGTACACGTTTCAAGCAAACTATGAGCTCATCTTCAGCCTATACAAATCGACTCTGCTAGATCTAAAAACATTTGGATTAACAAAAGATATATGAATGACCTTGATATGTTGGCATTCCCCAAAATCTAATATAAAATATAAAATTAGGAATATATAACTTATATTAAAAATATTGGAATCTAGTTCACATTTATATATATTTTACATCAGGTCTGTGTGGACCAGCTGCGTATAGCTCATAATTGATAAGTGTTCTGGTAACGTTCTTGTGCTAATTTTGACATGCTATAATGTCGTTGCACTTGGACTTGACGGGGCTATGTTGCACAAATTATTATCTTGCATCATACGGAACCTTGTACTTCGTAAGGCGTGTCAGCCATGGTTTGCAGTCGTGGTATTAACTGTGAAGATATGACAAAAAATATGATGAAATGGGGAATTTGAGAAGTCTAATGTTTTTGAGAAGAGAGCCTTGATAGAAAAATAAATACCTTATGGAAAACTGAACTTACTGGATGATGTAAGTTCTGTCATCCACTTAGGATACCTCCGCTGGTTACTGTAATTAATAAATATCTAACGTCAGTGTGAGTGAAAAAAGGGGAATGTGTATTGAAACGAAAAGGAAATATTGTGCTTACCCAATGAATTGCTGCGAGGTTTATGATGTGCATGCATAGCCATACTGGTGCGAACTGACAACTGGCTTAGACTGATTGATGCAGTGTGCAGCGCGTGTTGGGAAGAGGGAGGGGAAGGGGTAAGGGGAGGACAGACACTGGAGGAGCGGGAGGGCATGGGTGTGACTCGTGCGGAATTGGTTTCTTTATAAACGAGGGCATCAAGGGGGATATAAGGTTGGCGTTGGATTGGGAGGATTATTAAAGAGAGCATTTGTTTGCAAAGGGGGTTTTGGATTAGGGAAGAATTTATGGATGTTCATATAAAATATTAACCTCGAAATTAATTTCTTTAAGATTATTAATTGGGTTATTGCGCTGAGCGTTATCTATTTCAATTTGCTCAAGTATGTTCATTAAAGCTCCTTTTGTTAGAGTACAGTAGTGGATGACCTGCATGTTCATAAATTTATGCTTGGTTTCTGACATATGTTTACCCATAGCTGAAAATTTTCTATGTTTTATTGCGTTGACATGCTCATAATATCTTGTGGTGAAACTACGGCCTGTTTGTCCAATATAATCTACATTGCATTGTGACTTGTTGACTTCATTGGAGTTGAAGATTATTCTGTGGTTGTTATTGTTGGTTTCGTAAGCTACTTTAGTGTTGAATTTTTTGAAAACATTTGTTATATCGTGGGTGTACTGATTAACGTATGTAAATGCCGCAAATGACGATTTTTCTATCTTAATAGGGGTCAATTTAGTTTGCGGTTTGTTGTTTATTTTGTTAATGATATTCGTGACAAAAGAACGGGTGTAACCATTGGCTTCCGCAATTTGTAGAATTACCTCAAAAATGGAACACATTCCAAACAATCTACAGACTGTACTTCCGTCACATTGCTCGGTGCAAGAATGCAGCGCGCGCTATTTGTGTTACGGTGGCCTTGAGCAACACTCGCTGGCTAGCGTGTTGGAACAAGGAACAAGCTTCTTGCATAATAAGTACCGAAGTGAGCGCTATTTGTGTTAGCCAAGATGTTGATCCCTCAAAATACAGGAAGCAGCCATAGAACACAGACAGCGTCTGAAGCTTATGTTAAGATGAACGGAAGAAAGCGTAAGTGTGTTACGATCGCCAATAAATTAAAAAATTTATTATTTCCTCTTTTATAATTTTTATTCGTTTTTTTTTTTTCTCAGAACTTCTTATCAAACCATTAAAAATACGCGATTGATTCTGTGTTATATTAATCTTGCGTCTTTAGTAGACAAAATTCATAAATTATTTTACACTACGGTATTTTATTAATGACTATGACAAAGAGCCACAGCATAATACAGTGGATTTTAATGATGCTGTCAATGCTCTATGGACTATCAAACATTTTGTGACACGCCATAACGTTTCTGAGGAAATAATGGCGGAATTGTATCGGTTTGAAAAAACTGTTCATGCCGTGGCCATGGCTGCGACCAACGAAAAACAAGCCAAGATAACAGACTACTTCATAAAGTGACTCAATTTCCTTTGTTTTGTTGTTGTTTCTTTCTTTATCTGGGTAATTGTATAGTTACATATTGCCGATTATAGTTAAACAATCGTATTATTATTTCTTGTCGTTCACTTCTTAATAATAACCCATATTGTCACATACATTTTGCAGTTTTTATTTACCGACTTTCATTTATGCTTTTTTCACACTCATACGTTTTTTTCCTTTGGTCCCCTGAAAAACGTATAAGTGAAGTTTTACTGTATAAACATATATTTGGGGTGTTCAAGTATTGAATAAACTGGAGTAAGGAGTGGAGAGGAAGAAGCTAAAGGTGCGCAGCTGGCCCAAGCATCTGCCACTTTCTCTCTTTTGCACATCTTTTCCCTATACTCTGCCTATTTCCCTCCAGCTCACTCCAATATTTGTGTTTGCTTTGTTGAACATCTGTTATACTACTCATATCGTCTTTTTTGGGCTTATGCCGTGCGAAAATGATTAAAGTAGCCTAAACGTTTTGCAAGGAACTGTACCTGCGTTTTCAGTAGAACAATGTGACCAAAAGTGTGTGTCAATGAACTTAAAAAAAAAACACTAAAGTTCCTCTGTTTGACACCAGACGGCTGTCCGAAGTTACTGTATGGACGTAGGTAGTAGAGCTCCTTATTAAACGTAAAAGTTTTCTTACTAACTGTGTTTCGTAATAAACAATAAAACGTTTTTTACAAATTATTTCCCAATTAAACATTTTCTGAAAACTGTTTTATGATTTAAAGGTAAATCGATTTTTATACGAATTTTCACTTGAATTTGTTTCTTTAGCCTATAATGTGTTCCATTTTTTAGGTCTGTTTGCAGGCGGATTAGGGTTGAAACTCTCCAGGATAAGGTACTGGTAGAAACTCTCCAGGATAAGGTACTGGTACTTGGCAGAAATACATTGAAATGATTGATGAGAAATTCCGAAGAGTAGATGGTTAGGAATTGCAAGCCATTGAAACGGAGTGATCAGGATACAGATATGAAGTACTAGTAGCAGAGGCTTGTCTTGGGGAAACAGTGTGTCAAGACAGGAAATAGTCCACATCCTGGTGGAATTACATAGTGAAGTTGTCTTGTAAAAGTAAAAAGAAGGCTTACAAAAAATTACTCCAAACATGAAATCCGGCAGACGAAGATGTATGTACTGTAGTGGAGAATAGAAAAACAAAGTAATAGTAGAGTCCAAAAGGAAATCGTGAAAGGATTTTGGAGATAACTTAGAAACGTTTAGTCAAGCCACACGAAAGCCTTTTTGGAATGTAATAAGGAATTTTAGAAATGGAGGGAAAAGGAAAATGAGTAGTGTATTGGATAATTCAGGCAAACTCATTGTAGATGCCAAGGAAGCACTGGAAAGATGGCAAGAATACTTCGAAAACTTGGTAAATGTAAACGGAGACTTGTAGAACAATGCAACAGATTTTGAGATTATGCAGGAGGAGAATGAGGATGGGAACAGGAACACGGTTGGGGAAGTAGATGGGGTGGTAATTAAACTGTAATGTCACAAGCAGCCGGGGTAGATCAATTTCCACCAGAAATGGTATAGTGGGAAAGCAGGGATGAATGGTTAGGCATGGGTGTTAGGAAATTAACCTCTGACTCGACAAAAGCAGTAATCTCCCTGGTTATAAACAAGGTAAAGTGAAAGTTTGCCACAATTATTGAGATATTTCTTTGAAGTGTCATATAGTCTGCAAAGGCGAGTACCATCAAATTTTTGGTTTGGGAATAAATTTTACCTGTATTCCTGGGAGATTTCTCTTGCATTCAAATCTCTCAAAACATAATCTACTGACAAATTAAATAGTATAGAGGAGAGAGGAGCACCTTGAGTCCTACCCTTCATTATGGGGATTTATTATTAGAAGCTTTTCAGTTCTAGTTGTTTTGTTGATGGGTATGATAGTGGAGTTCCCTTTAAGGAGACTTATCACTAGAAATTTTGGCAAAATGGGTATGGTGTTCAGAGTTTGCTGTACATGCTCATGGGATACATTACACTAGCCAACAAAATTTTACTTTTTTTGTGTAACTGGTATGAAAACAGCCGGCCCCGTTGTGATGGGGTAGCACGTCTGTCTCGCACCCAAGGCCCCATGTTCGATTCCCGGCTCCGTCAGGGATTTTAGAAATTGACGTGAGGACTGGATTGGGGTGCACTCAGCCTTTTGAGGACATTTGAGTAGCTGTCTGACAGTGAGGCAGCGCCGCGGGCAAGGAGACCAAGATTAACAAATTAGAGGACCCGACATGCTGACCACGCATCACCCCATAATCTGCAGGCCAAATGGCTGGGTAGCAGTTGCTTGATAGGTGTGGGCCCTTCATGGGCTGTAGTGCCCATGGTTTGGTTAGGTTTTGGTATGCTGATAACAAAAATGTTAGTAAAAATGCAAGATTAGCTCTCGTTTTGAAGTCACGATAACTGTACGTTATTGTTTATATAAGCTTATTGCATGTATTTACCTTGGTGTTATCCCTTGGGGGAAGGTCACTAAAGGCGCAACCTCTTTGCCTGGTATTTGTAGTTTTCTGCTGGTGATTCCCTGATTAGTGTCCAGCAGTAATCGGCTAACATTGATGGACTCCACTTTCCCTGCTATCGCATTTCCATGTCCACAATTTTCAGGTGAAAGCATTCCCCGTGCTCGTCGCTTATAGCCCCACATTTGCCAGGGCAGGGGCGTAAAACTCCTCGCAAACATGGAGGGATTAAATTTATGAACTGCGGTTGTCTACCTACCAAAAATTTGATGGTACTCGCCTTTGCAGATTATATGACACTTCAAAGAAATACCTCAATAATTGTGGCAAACTTTGGTTTTAGCTCGAAATAACACGGTAATATAGGCCTAACACTACATTTTAAAAAGGGGGATGAAGTTACTGACGTCCACAGCATACCTTAAGCTGTACGTGTCCCCTGGGTGGTGATAACGAGTAACAATTTTGGCAAAAACGTTCCAGAATAGAGAAACATGAGCAAACAAATGAACAAATAAAACTGCTCTTTTCAGAGCAAGACAACACAAAGTAAGAATACTGCAATGGAATGCAGGTGGTCTATCAACAAAGAAACTTTTGGAAGTAAAGAAAATCATGATAGACAGAGATATAGACATCCTTCTAATCAATGAAGCCAACACTACACCTGAAAACATACAATATTTAAAGATCCAAGGGTATACCGTCTACATCATCATCATCATCATCATCTTGTACAGTTTCCAACCCCAGGCTGGGTCTGTTTGGAACATAAGCCTCGCCACTTAGTTCTTTCTTCCCACCACCTCTCCGCTGTCACTCTGGTCCAGTCCTCGCCTCTCTTCTTGACACATTCCTCCACTCCTTTCAGCCATCTATCTCTTGGTCTTCCCCTTGGTCGTTTCTTCTGCATCTGCATCTCATGTATCCTCTTGGGAATCTTCCTCTCATCCATTCTCTTTAAGTGTCCATACCACCTGAGTCTTGATGTCTCAATCCTACCTTGCAAGGGCTCCTCTTTCACCATTTCCCTGACCTTTTCATTCCTCACCCTGTCTCTTCTTGTTACTCCGATCCTACTTTGCAGGAACTTCATTTCACCTGCCTGTATTCTGCTTATGTCTCTTTTCCTCATTGTCCACGTTTCTGAAGCATAGGTCAGTATCGGGATATAGTAGCTTCTGTATAACACTTCCTTGCTTTTTTGTGGGACATCCTTATTCCACACTAAGCTCCTAATGCTTCTCAGAAATGCTTCTGCCTGTCTGCCACGTTCCGTAATCTCTTTGTCATTTCTCCCATTTTCCTCCACCATACCTCCCAAGTACTTGAGACTTTCCACCTTCTTCAGCTGTCCACCTCCAAGTGTTATCCCACTCATTGGTCTGTCCTTTTTCCTGGTCGTTAACAGGATCTCACATTTACTGATGTTGAACTTCCATCCGTACTCTCCCACTGTTTCTTCCCAAGCCTTCAGTTGCTCCTGAATTTCCTCCTCCTTGTTTCCCCAGACCATGAGATCATCTGCAAACACCATTGCTTTCATCTTATCTTCTCCTAGTTTTCCTGCTATCCGTGTCATTACCTCGTCCATAACCACAATAAAGAGAAGGGGTGACAGCGCACTACCCTGTTTCAGGCCACTCATTTGTCTGAACCAGTCTGTTCTTTCCCCTCCAACTTTCACACAACTCACACTTCCACAATACATCTCCTTCACTCTGCCTGCAGTCTCTTTTTCCACTCCCATGTTTTCCATTGTTTTCCAAACCTTCTCCCTACACACACTATCATAGGCCTTTTCGATGTCCAGGAAGGCCATCAGCAGATCCTCTCCAAATTCGTAGTGGTGTTCCTGGAGCTGTCTCACTGAAAATATGAGATCCACTGTTGATCTCCCAGGTCTGAATCCATACTGCTCCTCTCTCAATTTTCTCTCCACTTTGGCTCGTATTCTACTTTCTAATATCTTTTCATATATCTTGGTACAGTGAGGTATGAGTGTGACTCCCCTGTAATTTCTGCACTCCTTTCTGCTTCCTTTCTTAAATATTGGGACAATTAATCCTTTCTTCCAATCTACTGGGGTCTTTTTCTCCTGCCATATCACCCTCATCACACGGTACAGCCACTGTTTCCCAACCTCCCCTGCTGCCTTCACCATTTCAACACTCACTTCATCCACACCTGGTGCCCTTCCTCCTTTCATCTTGTCTATAGCCATTTCCAGTTCTCTCCAAGTCAGGTCCTTTTCCATTCCTGTGTTGTCTTCTCCATCTTCCAATACATTGTCTTCCTCCCTATGACCATTTGGATTCAGCAAATCCTCAAAGTACTCTTTCCACACTGTCTTGAGTGCCTCTTTGTTGTGTACCTCATTTCCGTTTTTGTCCATCATTACCACATCCTCTCGCAGACCTCTTCTCTTACTTTTGACCATCCCATAAAGTACTTTCTTATTTCCTCTGCTGTCTGCTGGTGTTGGTGTTCGGTTTCCACGGATCACTTGTGGCATCCTCTTGGCTGGTACTGCGGTAGCTGGTGCTGGGAAGAACCGAACACATCGTGGCCTAGGTGGAATTTTGGTAGGTTCATCGCTGGTCGGTTCCTGGTTCTCTGTGTTGATGTGGCGCTTTATTCGTTTCTCCCGGTAGTTGATATCATAGTGAAGATATCCGATGCGGGCTGCGATGGAACCGGGGAGCCACTTGTGCAGGTTCGGGTTGCCAGAGAGGAAGTAGACTGACTGACCCACTTCGAAGGTGCGGAATGTCGAGTCCATTTCTGCTTTCTGTTTCTCGCAGACTCTAGTGCGAACGTCTTCGGGTCTCGCTAGGTTGAGACGTGTCCGAAGTTCTCGTCCCAGAAATAGTTGAGATGGAGATTGTCCGGTGGTAGAGTGTGTCGCTCTTCTAAATTGGCGAAGGAACTCGTTCAGGTTTGTCCGCAGAGTTCCTTTGGTTGTTTTCATCGTGTAGAGGGCATCCTTCACTGGTGGGCCTGACAGCTTCCCGGGGGTATCACTGAAGACATCATGGTAGCGATTGAGGGTGGCGTCAAGTTCCTTTTGCTGATCCAGGGACAGAGACTGTTTGACGGAGAGTTGGTGGAACGGTTCTGGTTTTCCAAAAAGTTGCTCGAAATTGATCTCTCGCACAAACTCAGAGATACACTCTCGACCAAGGAGTGTCTCAAATTCATCGTCGACAATGTAGAGGTCGAGGTTCCTGGAGATGGTGCCAATGGTGGCGGTGACTGGTGTCTTCCCGATGCAGTTAATACGGTGGCCAGAGTAGCTCGCAAAAATACGATCAACCTTCTGTAAAACACAATTTGGTTTGATCATACTTAACCTCAGTTTAATCATCATCGAACAGGGTGTGCCGGTGTAGAGTTCCATCTTGATGGTGGTTCTCTCTATGATCTCATCTATCAACTGCTTCCCTGGAGACTGCATTGTTCCGATGACCTCAACTTTGTTGAAATGATGTATGACATCAACACTGTCAGCTGGTTGTTCTCCTTCGGTCACGTGATTTGTATTCCGCTGCTTTGGTTTGGACCTACAAACTTTAGCAATGTGACCTTTCTTGCCACATGTCCGGCATTCAGCATTGGGGAACCTGCACTGACTGCGTGGATGTTCCCCACCACACCCAGCGCACAACGGTTGGTTACTTGATGTTCCCTGATTTGCTGGATGCAATCCTTGTTGAGGCCTTGAACGGTCGGATTCCTGTTGTCAGTTGGTCGATATCCCCCGTTGCCATTGGTTGCCACCCCTCCGCGACTGTGGCTTTTTGAAGCCTATCCGATTGGTTGAATCGGATTTTGAGGTTATATTCGAATTCTTAACCTAGTCAGCAGTGTTCCGGGTGGCTTCGAGTGTGCAGGCTGTCTCGTACACAGCAGTGAAGCTCTCCGGTTTCTTGGCAATAATTTCGTCACACATGTCCCTCGATTCCAAACTTTTAAGCAGTTGCTCAATTGGCATGTGGTCTAAAAATTGTCCGTACTCACAGTGTGTTGCTGCTTGTCTTAACCTGAGAGTGAAGCTGGCTATCGTCTCCCCTGCTCTCTGCATGATGTTCCGGAATTTTATGCTCTCTGCATATTTGTTGCGGCTGGCGTCGAAATGGTTCCGGGTCGACGGGACATAGGATCTTCAAAGCTTCATTAAGTTTGGCGCCCATGTAGACACGTACGTACTGCGCTTGTTCGTTTTCCGGGGACGAGTACCCATGTGAACCGTGTGAAATAGTCCCCTATGGTGGTCCCATCGGCGGCATGGTATGCTGACATTGAGAATTGTGGTGGTCTGGCTGTCCCGGTGTCATCGGCTCATTCCCGATGCCGCCTCACGTGGCGGATTCCCTGAGAGCGCTAGCAATAATCCCAGAAAGAGTCTGAAGAAGTTCTGTGGATATTCCTTCTGCCATGATGGAGATGCTTCACTGATACACTAACCTGCGTGGAGTTGAATTTCGTTCGATAGCACGTTTCGCACAAGTTTCACGGCATGGAGTTGAACTTTGGTACCGTACACGTTATTTATCAATCCTACTTCTGACACCACTTTTGTGTTTTCTAAGATTGTCCATTTATTATGAGGAAGCCAAACAATTTATACAGAACAATACAGATCAGTGCACCATAATAACGGCTCTAGTCCGGTCGAGTAATCGATAACTGAGTCTCTGGTGGTGTATATGTGTTACCAACTGTTGAGGATGAAATATCTTTAAAACATACATTTCTGAGGGTTCAAATACACAACAATTTCAAAAATTCACTTTTTCGGAACATCGTGGTAAGGAGACAAAGCTCAAAGCGCCTCGGTGGCAAACGGGCAAAAACAGACTGTTTGTTCGGTAAAATAAAGAAATCACAACTAAGCAAGGTAAAATGACTTTTCCCATTTTGCGCGTAACTTAGTATTAAATAATTTATAGAATACTCTGTGGTATTTTACTTTTATGTAAAAAGAGTCTTGCACCTATAACCTGGGGGGAACAATTTCTCCCTGTCCCCCCACCATTTTATGCCACTGTGACAGGGAAGTAGTCCAAGTTGGAATCTAAGAAATGTATCTTTAAGGACATGTTGCACCCCAGTCTATTGTAGCAGTGCAGAAGATTTGCCACAAGATCCTTAAAGTTTCTGCCCTCTTATTTCCTAGAAAGTTTGTTGACACTCGAACAACTGGATCCCAAGCATCACCTGTCAGGATGGTATTGAAATGCTCATCTTTGTACAGTTTGCATACCTGGGGTCCACGAAAATCCCCTCTTTTATTTTCGCCTCACTAAGACTTGGAAATTCCTCGCGCAGTTAGAGAAATGCTCGCAGTTTTGTCCATGGCCTTAACAAGGTTTTTCATTAGGCCCAATTTTATATGAAGAGGAGGGAGAATTATGTTCTTGGATTCGACCAGTTGCTAGTGCATAACATTGTAAGATCCTGGTCCAAGTGATTGACGCTTAGGCCAATATTTCTTTTTATAATGAAGTGCTCTGGCACGGCTATCTCAGAGGCACAGGAAGCAACGGAATTCGGTACAACCGTGCTGTAGCCCAAGTAATATGGCTATAACTTTCTGATTCCCGCAAATCTGCCATTTAAACTTGTCATAGTTCAATCGCAATAACAAATGTTTCATGTTTCTTTCATGTAAGAAATCGGAATTGATAACACGTTGCCATTATGCAGCAGCACACACTTGAGACTTACTTAGGCATATGGCGGTTACGGAAAGCAGCCACATTTACCGTCTTATCAAGACAATTCCACTGTTGTAGTCTTGACGTCAACAGGTCAGTTTTATATCTCGGCAATTCAAGATCTTGCACTAGATCATTAAGTTCACACTGTGTTATTTTGTGAATCTCTTTACACTTATCGTTACACACAAAATCAGCATATTTCACAGAACTGGGTTTTGAAGGTGATGGTGCAGCACTAGTTTGACTGTGGCACTCGTCACTATCACAATCAGGTGGGACAGGAACAGGCAGTCGTGTCTCCACGAGGCACCAATCGCATGGCCGATGGTATGTTAGGATATGTCCAGGAAGACTTTTTCTTCTTGGAAATACCATGTGTAAATGGAGGGTCCATCAAAAGTAACAATCGTTCACATAGTTTGATGCTTAAATTAAATTAAATATCAGCATAAATTAAGCGTAAAAATATAAATAAAAAATATATAATTACATCTTCAACTTGGTAATGAGAGCGAATTTGAGATTTTGATTGTCGTTTTCGTTATCAGCTTGGTCGATATAGTTGACACACATTTATTTCATCGCATGTACATTTTCACTGTTGGCTAGTGTTATCAAAAGCTATAGAGTAACCTTTCTTTTTAAGTTTTGAGTCCTTCAAACAGTTTACAATGGGTGAATGATCCTAGCCAAAATGAAAAGCCATTCTGGTTAGGACTAAGCTCAGTGGATTCTCTAAGCCGTTTATCCAACACACACTCAATAATTATTTGCATAATGGAAATGATAGTCATTTTATCATTTCAAATGATCTGGTCAACTTCGTCGTTATGCTCGAGTCTAAAGTTATGCGGGACGGAGACGGTTGCGTTACGGAGACGGAAGTGACGTCATGCTGCTGGGTGGGAGGCCTAAGTTAATGGGTAAAGGACGGCGAGTGCGTGGCGTCATGCAGCCAAGCCGAAGTTAATGGTTAATGGAGTCTGTTGAAAGAGTCCTGGGGCGTCGAGCGACCTGGGGCTTTGAGCGAAGCGAAAATAATACAGGGTGACTCCTAAAGAGGTGTACAAGGTGCCTGATAAGAATACATGGTGACTTCTAAAGAGGTGTGCAGGATGTCAGAGCAAAATACAGAATACAGGGTGACTCCTAAAGGGGTGTACAAGATGTCACACAAGAATATAGGATGACTTCTAAAGAGATATACAAGATGCCATATAAGAATACAGGGTGCCTCCTAAAGAGGTGTGCAGGATGTCAGAGCAAAATACAGTACAAGATGCCAGATAAGAATATAGGGTGACTCCTAAAGAGGTGTACAAGATGGCAGAGAAGAATACAGGGTGACTCTTAAAGAGGTGTACAAGATGGCAGAGAAGAATGCAGGGTGACTTCTAAAGAGATGTACAAGATGCCAGATAAGAATACAGGGTGCCTCCTAAAGAGGTGTGCAGGATGTCAGAGCAAAATACAGGGTGACACTTAACGAGGTGTACAGTATGTTAGATTCAATTCAAATACAGGGTGACCCTTAAAGAGGTTTGAAAGATATCAGATTCAAATAATGGGTGACCCTTAAAGAGTTGTAAAAGATGTCAGACTCAAATACAGAGTGACCCTTAAAGAGGTGCCCACACGGGAAGCTTAAGTTAATGAGTTTTGGAGTCTGTTGAAAGAGTCTTTCTAACATGTGTAGCATTTTGTAGCATGCGTCATTTGAAATGATATAATGTCTAGTCTTTCAGACTGACTGTAATTTTTTTCAGTGTTGGCTGTATAATCAGTCAACAGAATTACTCTTCTGTGTTGGCCGACTGAAGAGAATTCTGTTGTTTCGTATAATGGAGTGCAGTAAATTGTTACAGGATGCCAGTTTGGAACTTTGCCTTTATGAATTAAAACCATTCTACCATACCTAAAACATTGTGGAATGTGTCCCCAGCAGTGCATGTAGGTAGCTATGAAAACAATTGTTCAGTAAACATTAAGCTCCTTTATTAATTTCAACCATACACCATCTTCACCAAAGGTAGTAGCAATACAAATCCCTTTGCATGCACTCAAAATGACATCTCGGGTTATTGTAATGTTTTCAGTTTCAAGAATATCAGTGTCATAGACAACAACGTACAGTATGTATCAAGAAAATTATTACTACTAGATCCATACAATCTATCATGGATAGGGAAGAGATAATCTGCCTCACTACATTCCTGTGGTTATAGTGGAATTGGAAACTGATAAGAGTTCAAAATTGTATCTACTTTTCTGCCATTCTGCATCCCTTTAGTAGCCTTCCTAAGATTTTAAAACCTTTTGTAGGTCAATCCATCAGGGTGGATATTGGGGCCAGTTGCAGCTATTGACAGCCTCTATGAATAAACATTTACTCACTATGTTATCAAACACGTGGGGTACAGGTGATGCTACAGAGGCTAGCTAGCATTTTGAATCTACTCTCCCATTTGTCACTTTTGATATTGATGTCAGGCAGGAAATCTGCACTATCCTTGCACTATTAGAAAAATGTATACAAATGAAACTTGAACATATTTGCTCTTTTGCAGTTTTCTGAAACTATATTCCACTCTGCCTCTCTCAAAGTTAGCTACATTCATGTATCATAGTCAGCTTCAAGTAGGAGATGGGATTAAGAGATGGAATCTGGCAGAAGCCTTGAAGGAACTTACAGTACAGTTACTTTGCTTCAAGCACAAGATGAAGAATGTTGTATGGACTAGAGGAACCTCAGGATTGAAAGGCATCTTTCAATCAGGATCAGAAGTGAGTAAATGTAAACATGTCAGAAAAAATAAAAATTCATATCCTGACTTCGTACTTGCTATCCTTTTTTGCAAACATTCAATTTCATCAGTTTTGCAATATAGTGGTGGCTGGTAATCTGGACATATTTTGCTGTTCGAGCATAACAAAAGTTACCGTGTTGCAAACTATCCCATTTTGTGGATGATTTTGTGAAATAAGAATTAAATCACAACCCAGAAAATATGTCTTGTTTTGTCACTGCATAGAGGAGACTGTCAAAATGTTAGGAGCCATTTTTCAGTGTTATGGTACCTTTTTAAATTATTAACAGAACTGCTTTTAAGTCGGTTAACACGTGTGCCCAAATAGATTGGGCGGGAAATAACAAATATATTACCACCCTACTGCCTGAAAGAAATGTTGCATGAATTATTTGTACACTTATTGACACATTTCTCCAACGAATGATGGGCGTTTAATTGGATGACATGTTTCGCTCATCAAGCGAGCATCATCAGATCCATCAGGGCCAAGACCATTCATGGTTGGCTTTGAGAGTTTGGCTAGTGTTTTGCGGAGCAAGTTGGTCTTGTATAATTTGATCTGTTGATGCTTGCTTGACGAGAAATACATGTCAATCAATTAAAAATCCCTCCCCCCATTTGTTAGAGAAGTGTGGTAATAAGTGTAAATTCAGGTAGTAGGGTGATAAAATCTCATTGGGAACAATTGTGTTTGCAATCTGAAAAGCAAGTATGTTAATAGTTCTGTAATACATTCTCTCTTTACAGTTGGACTTCTACATTGATCACAACATGATTCACATAGCTGATACCACAGTGGCTCATCGTTATGGAGATTTCTTCATTTGCAAGATTCACAAGTTTAAAGAACTGAATCACAAGCTGCAACGTATAAAGATCTGAGTCTAGACTTCCAGTTGTGTATGACTACATTGAATATGAGCTGAATTATATTGTAAGAATATTTTTTGTTTTGTTTTGCTGAACATCTGTTACTTTGGATGTTGTGATAGCCTATTACAGTATAGAGATAAGATTGGCATGCATTTCTTAAAAAGGAGGTGCTCTGTTGTATTCCCTAGTTACAAAATTCCACACTGTCACTTTATGAATAACCCTAAGAGCAGATCTTTTTATACTTCTCGTAATACTTTTGCTTTCCCTTCCCCTCCTGTTATAAACATCCTAAATTGAATTATTTATTTTTGAGATATGAGTTAGTTGTTATGTTGTAACAGAATGGTTTGCTGAACATTTATTGTACTGTATGTTATCTGTGATATATAAAAAGAATTTGATTGATAATACTTGTTTGTCTTCTTTAGTTGTTTAATCCCATATACTTACCTTATGAATATTCATGAGTTTTCTGAAGATCCTTCATCTTATTTTATTCCTTTTGCAGTGGGACATCGATTATACTCCTTAACATCTCTTTTATTTTGTCAGTTTTTATAATCATTTTGGCTGACTACCTAACGGAAAACATATACACTTGTGTGTACCATACAGAGTGGTTCACCAGCCCCATATTTAGTTTAATGAAACCCAACTATCATTATATTTCTCCTAATGGTCGATATTGTACTGCGCCTTGCCTCTGTGTCAGCAATGTAAATTGAGCCATGGGCCTAGCAAAGGAAAAACAACTATGCACCATTTGCTGCCAAATACACTCACCAGAAAGAAAAAAGAAATGCAGCACTTGATTTTAAAAGTTAAAATCAGACCTTTCTCTGTTCAGAGTGTTTGTTTACCATCCATTTCCTTTAAATTATCGATATAAAGTTTGATTTATGACACCCCAGTTCGCTATCTACCCCAGGCCGACGGAACGTCTCCATTTCCATTGGTTCATTTTTCCTGCAAAAAAATTAAAAGTGCTTTAGTGACAAATCTCATCCCTACAAACCAAATTTGCTTTGTTTGATAAAATGTATTTTTCAACTGATTTCTCATCTGTTTTTAAGTTCATTTCGCAAAGAAAACCTGGTTCTTACACGAGAAAAAGCTGCAAGAGCTGTAGCCTTGATTGAAGATGGAAGAAGCATGCGATACGTTGCAAAAAAGTTAAATGTCAATGTTTCGACCATCCAAAAGACATACCAACGGCATAGGGAACTTGGAACATACTCCAGGAGGCGTGGGTCAGGCCGAAGCAGGGTGACCTCAGACAGAGATGACCAGTATCTGCGACTCAAAGTTCTGATGAAGCGACACACCACAGCTGTAGAAGCAAGAAATCAGCTTCAGCAGGAGACGGGTGTGAATGTCAGTGAGAGGACGGTAAGATTAAGAGGTGTAGAAATCTTCACCAGAAGACCTGCTACTGGCCCCAGATTGGAACCTCAACATCGCATGGCACGTCTTCACTTCGATTGCCTCCATCAGCAATGGCAAGCCGTTCTCTTCACAGACGAGAAGAGATTCGGTCTCAGATCGCCTGACGGAAGAGAAAGAGTGTGGTGGAGGGTTGGAGAAAGGTTTTCTCCTGTAGCTTTTTCCTCCAGGACTGCATTCGACGGGGGTTCTGTCATGGCCTGGGCCGGGCTCAATATGGATGCCAGGACTGAACTTTACCTAATTGATAATGGGACTCTCACAGCTGACTGGTACATCATGGAAGTCCTTGAAAACCATGTTGTACCCTTTGTTCCATTTGTCGGGGATGAAGTTCGCCTGATGCACGACAACGCACGGGCACACACTGCCCGATGTGTCCAGCAGTACCTGTATGTGGTTGGAATCCACGCATTGGACTGGCCAGCTAGGAGCCATGACCTCGATCCAATTTAACATGTTTGGGATATGTTGGCCAGTAATGTTCAGCAACGTGCTCCTGAGGCTCTCCAGCAACTTTGGGTGATGCTGCATGAGGAGTGAGAACACATCCCACAGGGAAGCATTCCAAAATGATCGCAAGTATGGCAGAGAGGTTACGAGAGGTGATTCATGCTAGGGGGTGGATTATTTTATCCTTTTCTATTGGCCTATCATCACATATTGAGTTCCTGTTTATCTTTTTGTTTCTCATTTCACAGATGAGTAAATGGTGATCACTCAAATCATTATCAATATTATAGACATTACATATTTTGTCACAGTCGTTCACCAATACATGATCAATTAGAGTAGAGCTAGTTTGTGTTACACGAGTTGGATATTTTGTATTACATAAGACTAGACCGTATGATTTGACTAGGTTAATATAACTACTAGTATATCTGTCCCCAAATAATAGATCGATATTCATATCACCTAGTATTATAACAGGATTCGTTGAGTAAGAACTAATAATTACTTCGAGATCAGTTAGAAAGTGTGGAATGTTGCTTTTATGAGGGTTATAAGCAGTGATTAAATTGTATTCTTGATGGCCTTTTCTCACAGTAGGCCCAATGTGCAGTATGCTGTGGGTGGAATTAATTTCCTTTACAAGGGTACTGCTACATTTGTTTGAAAGATACAAAGATACTCCCCCTCCAGTTTGCTTTCTAACTATGTGATATGCAACATATTTCTTAATATTGAAAAACATTTTTGTTTGTTCTGTTAACCAATTTTCTGAGATTGCTAGTGTAACGTTTTTGCTAGCCCACACGTTGAGCGCCAAATGTAATGGCTATTAACGCCCCATGTTGGTAGCGACAATTGTAACGTTTTGCTAGCCCCTAACTGTTGGGTGAGAAATGTAACTGTTTACCTTTGCCTAAGCTATGTTGTTTTAATGGGCGCCAAGACCTCAACGCAATGTTGAAATCTAAATTTGTATTTAACAACGTCTAGCTCTGGCAGAACACATTCAAGACTCTATTCACTCAGATCGTGGTATGATTTGATCATTAACCCAACAAACAATTGTATCAGGAGAAGGAATTGGTCTATATCTAATGCTACCTACTGATATCTAATGCTACCTACTGAAAGCAAAGATTGCATTGTAAAAGAAATGAATTTATTATATAAAACAAGTATAGCAAAATTAATAATAATAAGTATAAAATTTAAATTGGAGCTTTGCGATTTTAATATTACCGATAGAAAATTACGTGAAAACGGAGTTTGATAAATTGATTTTACTCTTATTTCCAAGCTATGAAGTTACTGAAATATGAAATGTAAAACAACGAAAATGAGAGATTGCGTATTTCTGCGTCATTTGCGCTTACCACTAGAAATTGCTAAAGCATTTCCCTCGTACTTGATGATGCTGTGTGCCTCCCACAGTCTCCTGGACGTCGTCATCTCCGTCGAAATTTGATGATATTCTGGTAGATAAGATAATAATAATGCATTTTATTAATCCCTTAACGAGTCAAGGACTCATATACTCTATGGTCCGTACATCGGACCCAAACACACGTATAACCACACTGGTTAAGTTTTACTAAAGTTAGTCCTCCACTCCATGGAACATCGGAGCGACTCCCGCGTGAACCATACTTGTTAAGTTCTACACAGATAGTTACTAACTCCACTGAACATCGGAGCGACTCGCACGCGCACCCATACTCCTCAAGTATTTCACAGATTGTCCTCGTTCGACGGCGCGCTGAACGATATCTGCACACGTCGGCTCCCCCACTCTTCACCCGGCTTCTAGCTTACGTGGTCCTCATTGATTGGCTGACCCACCACGCGATCTTCCCCTCCTCTGGGTCATTACACTCGGCGGGAGGGTTCCGTTCCAACAATTCGCCTTTCCTGGACGATGCGAGCCCGCTTGCGTAATACTTCCCGACAGGATTAAGCTTGTATTTGAAATCCCAGTGAGTCACGTCTCTCGATATACCCTAACTGACGAAAACTCCGTAAAATTCCGTAATCAGATAATTTTCTATGATATCGTCGTTCGTAATAATTTGCTTGATAGCGTTTTCTAAGACATAGAAAACCTATCTGAATGCTAATAATTTTTATAAAATGCTCCGAAAATACCTTAATAATAATTATAATAAATTAATAATAATAATAAATTAACATGAAAAATTCTCTTGGCTGAACAATTTGCCGCGTAAATAAATATAGAATGGCTTCCTACTGACTTATGCCAGTGGCATAAAAACCCCTCGAAAAACACGTTACATATTCGCCTCGGATCATCGGATGATTTACCGTGACGACGGTCCATTATCCGATAATCCCAGACACGTTAATAAACCCCATCCAAAATACATATTACATAAATGAAATCACCCTACATTACAGATATATACACTCATAATTTTTCTTCACGCACTTTGCGTCAAAGTTTGTTGTCACTATGGATTGCACTTTGCAACCAGTCCAATGTTTTACATATAGAATAGTGTTCCACGGATATTTCCGCCTCTCAAATTTCTCTATGTTGGAGAAATAGACATAATTACTGTGTGAGCACTATGTATTTACGATGTCATATCACACGCATTGAAGGTGTTCTGATATATTTATATCTCCCTAGAACTTTCTAATTTCACTGGAGGTTCCTTCCTTATTGTGAAATTAATCCCACTTATCACTGAGCACACGATCACACTATTGTGGCAGCGCCTCGTGACCATAATACTTAATCTCTCTTTAAAGCAGATTAAATTAATATTGACTTCTGAAAAAAAAAACAGTAAATGCGCATTACATATAACACCAAATATTTCTGTGCCGTAATCATCTTGTTAAGTTCCCGTAGACCATATTCTACTTAGTACTAGTTCTCAACACAGATCAATTCCATTGTACAAATTACCTTAAATTACACACTTACAAATCTTACATGGCGAGGCCGTAAACAGAAATCACGTGTGCTGATATGTATGAGTTTCATGAAGGACTGTCTCGCATTCTGATGGCCCATCTTTTGCCTCGTGGACGCCTTAAGCAAAAATACCATGTACAAGCGCTCACCCATCTCTTGGAGGCAAATGGGAATTCACCAGCGCTACCAAATTCTGGCCTTGGTGTATCGAGACATTTTAGTGCTCAAGAGCATCCGACAATCCTGTCATATTTCCCTGTACCTTAAAAACTCTCATTTACTTACATACTACCTCCCCTGTGTGACTTCTGATACGCCTGCCTGGAAGACCATCTCCTCCCACGCACCAAATACCACACTTACTCATTTGATAGGCTGGCTCGCCAGCTAAACACACTCACTTTATGACACATATTTTCGTAGACTATGTATATTATACGTCCCGTATAATCTGTTTCCCTTACAATCCTCCAGCACATATGCTGTTTTTCCAATACGTTTGGAAACTATAAATGTTTCTTTGTCACCTGCTTCCAACCTTGCAAGTGGCTCCCTTAAATGAACGTCCTCACGTTGCTCTACCTACCTATTTCTCAGTATCTGTAACGATGCCCTGTTGCTACTGTCCACACATACTAACCCTACCTTCCTATGGTGTCACACCTCTACTCGACACTCTATGACCTAAAAATGTCACTTCTGACTGACAGAATGACGACTTAGACAGCTTCAAAGTGAACCCTGCCTGATCTAACTTCTGAAAAACTATATCTAAATGACGTAGATGCTCCTCAAAAGTGCGTGAACTAATTACCATATCATCTATGTAAATGGTTACAAACTCTCCTGTGTCATCCCCTAATGCGATGTTTAAAGCCCTAATTAAAGCTGCTGAACTACTCTTTAACCCATAAGGCGTTCTACAAAATTGATAAAGGTTATATTTATGACTAAAAGCTGTAAATGGTCTATCTTCGTACATAAGTGGCACTTGCCAAAAACTGGAACTCAAATCTACACAAGTGAAATACTTCTTCCCCTCAAATGTTTGCATTAATTCCTCTATTGACATAGATTTCAGCTGATCTGAACTAATTCTACTGTTAACCAAACGAGCGTCTAAACAAATACGAACAGTGCCGTCGGTCTAGGGTACAGTGATCAAAGAATTAACATATGGACTGTTAGAGTGCTCAATAATCCCATCTTCAAGCATCTGGTTAATTTGTGCCTCAACTGCACTCTGATAAGCGAAAGGTACAGGATATCTATGTCCTGTGAATACTGACCTATCAATAACGTTCAATGAATGTGTATAGCAATTGGCCATACCAATGCGATCCTCAAAAACTCTCCTATTACACAATAACACATCATAGAGCCGAACACACTGTTCATCCTCTATATTTCCCTGAAACGCAGCATCACGTAACGAGTCCTCTAGACTTCCGTTCGTAATCACACTGCCCACAAAACATGGAGAACCCCGCTCTACGGCTGGCGATATCTCATTTAAAGTACAAATCACACCTACAATACTACTCCTCTGAATATGGTCATTGAACGCTACTTCTACTTCAGAATCTCCCCATTTAAATTTCAAACTCCCTACATCATAACATAAGTTACCAGACACTCTACTTAGCCACTCTGAACCCAAGATAACACTGAATACTAAATTTGGAATTACAAGGCAAATCTGCTTCTCTACATGATTATTAATTTTAATGTCTACTAAAACTTGCTTAGAAATTACCTTAGACCTCTTCCCAACAGCTGTGATAACAAAAGTGCTTTTAATTGGCATCTCCTCAAAATTTACTCCAGTTCCTTTCATTTTATCATAAAATGCACTACTTATGCAACTCATCATACAACCACTATCAATTAAAACATCTGTGTACGCCTCGGACACGTTAAATTTAACTATGGGGCTCTTACTAACCACTTCCTGAATAATACCTTCATCATTTAGTTCATGTAATAATTCATTTCTTACATTTAGGTCATAGGGTTCCTGTATAATTGTATGGACAGGGCATGCTACAGACTGAGATTCTGACCTTACTTCGCAGCCTGGTTCGCGTTTAAAGAACCGCTACAGCTGGCCGTAGTACTACTAACTACTGAACTGGTCTGGTTGTTCTGGGCTGTGTTGTCATTGTTTGGCTGTATATTACTACCACTAGGCTGTCCTCTTCCTTGACCCCTATTCTGGTTGTAATTATTGTCATTATAATTTCTCCCTTGATTTCCCCTGAAATCATTGTTTCTCCCTTGATTTCCCCTGTAATCATTGTTCCTCCCTTGATTTCCCCTGAAATCATTGATCCTCCCTTGATACTGATTACCATAGCCATTTCCTCTGTTCTGATTTAGCTGATTATTATTATTTCTATTTTGAGCGTTGGCCCCTTCGCCACCGTTCCCTTGAACTTCCTGATGCCTGGCCTCGTTAGGTCTATTATTATTATTACCCTGGTTCCGATTGAAATTGTCCTCATAACCCCCTCTCCCTAGTGCATCAAATGTGCTTAACAAATTTTCTACTTGTGATATAGTCTTTACTATCTGGATACAAGCAGCCTCCTTGATCCTATAGGGAAAGTGCCTAAGTAGCAACCTCACCACATCACTTTCCTCCTTCAAGCCATCCAGATATTTACACACTAATACCTGCCCTAAAAAGTATTCGGTCATGGTGGAGCTTCCTTTAGGGTTATATTTACCACACACTACTCCCTCACGATGCTGCGTCTGAATAACCTCTTTCCAGAACTTTTCACAGAATTTCATTTTAAAATCATTGATATCAGTAAACTTGTCTCTGTAGACAGCAAACCAGTTCCTTGTCTCCCCTACAAACGCTTGCTCTAAAATTTCAACTACCTGGCACCACTCAATACTACCATTTTCCAACCTCTCCCCGAATTTATTTTCTATAGTGTTCATGAACTCCATTGGGCACCCCTGTCGATTGCTGAACTTACCCAGTTCTACCTCCCTGTGTGTGCTATTCACAAAAACTGGCCTATTCTGACTATTTTCTTGCCTGATCCTAGCTTTTAATTTTAACTCTAATTCTGCGATTTTCTCCTCAGCCTTCCTCTCAATACTGTTTACTGTTAATTTAATGTTTCCTTCTGATTCTTCTACTTTATCATATAGCTTTGCTTGTTTCTCCTCAATCTTGCTAATGCTCTCTCTATTATTCTCTCTTAAATCATTTACTTCTGCAACTATTTGCGAGTGGACTTTCTCAATTCTACCCCCCAGCTGTTCCTTAACCTCTTTAGTAGCTACCTGAATTTTGTCAATTTCTCCCCCCAATTGCTTTTTGACCTGCTGTGTTTCCAGTTGCACTAGTTCTTTTAAATTTTCAGCCTGTGTACTGATTCTAATTTCCAACTCCTCCTGTACTTTTCCTAATTTCTTGTCTACATCTGCAATGATCTCTTTAACCTTCTCTTACATTACTCCTCTGATTTCTCCTCTAATCTGCTCCATTTTCACACTAATTTCCTTACTGTTTTGTTCTAATTTAGCATTTAAAGTTTCAGTACTCTCTCTATTTTCCCTACTGTTTTGTTCTAGTTTAGCGTTGTTTTGTTCCAGTTTAGCGTTGTTTTGTTCCAGTTTTGCATTTAAAGCGTCTGTACTTTCTTTATTTTCCCTACTGTTTTGTTCTAATTTGGCGTTTAAACTATCGCTCAATTCCCTATTACTCTCTTTATTTTCCCTACTGTTTTGTTCTAATTTTGCATTTAAGGCATCACTACTAACTTTGTTCTGATACATGAACTCGAGAAGTAAAGTTTTTAATTCTGGTTGGCCGCCTACACTCCCTGTTTCAGTATCGGGATTTACCTCCGCTAACCCGGTACTACCATCACTCGACATACTGCTCGTATCATCACTCTCCCGTTGATGACCACTACGTAACCTCATCTGTATTTCTTTCTCATCCCCCATAATGATATACACTGATACAGACAAATAACCCCCGAAATACAGGCACAGAAATATATACCCTTCTCCTTCCACAAATGTTATTAGGTTTTCAGCCCCAAGTTGTCGGCGACAAATGAAACGTTTTTGCTAGCCCACACTTTGAGCGCCAAATGTAATGGCTATTAACGCCCCATGTTGGTAGCGACAATTGTAACGTTTTGCTAGCCCCTAACTGTTGGGTGAGAAATGTAACTGTTTACCTTTGCCTAAGCTATGTTGTTTTAATGGGCGCCAAGACCTCAACGCAATGTTGAAATCTAAATTTGTATTTAACAACGTCTAGCTCTGGCAGAACACATTCAAGACTCTATTCACTCAGATCGTGGTATGATTTGATCATTAACCCAACAAACAATTGTATCAGGAGAAGGAATTGGTCTATATCTAATGCTACCTACTGAAAGCAAAGATTGCATTGTAAAAGAAATGAATTTATTATATAAAACAAGTATAGCAAAATTAATAATAATAAGTATAAAATTTAAATTGGAGCTTTGCGATTTTAATATTTCCGATAGAAAATTACGTGAAAACGGAGTTTGATAAATTGATTTTACTCTTATTTCCAAGCTATGAAGTTACTGATATGAAATGTAAAACAACGAGAATGAGAGATTGCGTATTTCTGCGTCATTTGCGCTTACCACTGGAAATTGCCAAAGCATTTCCCTCGTACTTGATGATGCTGTGTGCCTCCCACAGTCTCCTGGACGTCGTCATCTCCGTCGAAATTTGATGATATTCTGGTAGATTAGATAATTCTATGGTCCGTACATCGGACCCAAACACACGTATAACCACACTGGTTAAGTTTTACTAAAGTTAGTCCTCCACTCCATGGAACATCGGAGCGACTCCCGCGTGAACCATACTTGTTAAGTTCTACACAGATAGTTACTAACTCCACTGAACATCGGAGCGACTCGCACGCGCATCCTTACTCCTCAAGTATTTCACAGATTGTCCTCGTTCGACGGCGCGCTGAACGGTATCTGCACACGTCGGCTCCCCCACTCTTCACCCGGCTTCTAGCTTACGTGGTCCTCATTGATTGGCTGACCCACCACGCGATCTTCCCCTCCTCTGGGTCATTACACTCGGCGGGAGGGTTCCGTTCCAACAATTCGCCTTTCCTGGACGATGCGAGCCCGCTTGCGTAATACTTCCCGACAGGATTAAGCTTGTATTTGAAATCCCAGTGAGTCACGTCTCTCGATATACCCTAACTGACGAAAACTCCGTAAAATTCCGTAATCAGATAATTTTCTATGATATCGTCGTTCGTAATAATTTGCTTGATAGCGTTTTCTAAGACATAGAAAACCTATCTGAATGCTAATAATTTTTATAAAATGCTCCGAAAATACCTTAATAATAATTATAATAAATTAATAATAATAATAAATTAACATGAAAAATTCTCTTGGCTGAACAATTTGCCGCGTAAATAAATATAGAATGGCTTCCTACTGACTTATGCCAGTGGCATAAAATCCCCTCGAAAAACACGTTACACTAGGACATCTACACCTTTGATTCTGTCTAACATTATTTGGATATCATCGAACTTGTTTTTTATGCTATGTGCATTTATGTGTACGCATTTTAGTGTACTGGTATCGGTTATTATCTGTTTACTGTCCTTAATCTTATAATAATCGCTAAGTGTATTACAGTTACACTCTGTTAATTCTATTGTATTATTATTTGCATTACCTAAAAAATTTAATTTCTGTAATTCTAGTTCCATATGGGATAATACTTAGTAGATATCATACTATTACATAGATTTTAGTTTGAGAGGGCGAGTTCATCCAGTATTTCAGCACTTGATATAAGCTTTGAGGGTCCATTTTGATTTTTCCGAATGTATATTTTGCAGTCTCTGACCCAAGTTGCAAAGATTTTTCCCTGTTGTCTCAATTCACGGCACTTTTTGGCGATGGTTTCATTTCTTGGGGTCAGGTGTTCATTGATATATATATTACCACCATCACTGTAACCAATTTCACTCGTCTTCAGGGTCTTCTTTTGTCTTCTGCTACTGAGAATCTCTTCCTTCTTCCTCCTATTATTTAATTTCACAATTATCGGTTGAGGCCCAGGCTTTATTGACGGGAAGCGGTGAGCTGTGTCTATGTTTGCCCTGGTGATTTCAACTCCTAACGTCTTGCCAATGTCCGAGATTTTGTGAAATACATCCTCCTCTCTTTCAGTGGGTATTCCATACACTATCAAGTTGTTCTTGCGCTGGTACTGTTTTAGTTCCTCCAATTCGTTGGTAGCTCTAGATGCTGCCATTTCTGCGTCCTTGACGGTTTTTCTCTCTTTCTTCAGAGTTTCAATTTCCCGGTGGAGTTCATCATACTTTTCTGATAAGAAAGTTGCTAGTTTTCTTACCTCGTGGTTTTCTTCTCTCATCGCCGAAAGGGATTCCTCAAGTTTCTGGGAGAAAGATGCCATAACCTCTTTGAGGTTAGGTTGCGGGAGGCAGTCTTCACGATTGCATGATCATTTGAAAGTATCATCTTTCCGGAATTGTTGGTACGTGTCTTTACTCATTTTCATGCATGTTACATGAAACCAGCGTCCACACTCACCATCACATCCTACAGCCTGCTTATTATTATTATTCTCGAGTCAGAAAACATCAAATAAACACAGATACAAATACTATGACTACAAATATTATATAGTATTTGACCAAAACTTGGCCACTTCCACTGCATTCTTTGATGCTTCATAAAGTTCATCTTCTGTGCAGGAGGTCGGGCACAGTCTACACTGAAGCATATGTTTCACAGTCTGATCTTGTCCACAGCCACACTGTATGTCGTCTTCCTTAATGTAGCCCCACTTTGCAAGATTGATCTTAGTTCTGCCCACTCCTGATCTTAATCTATTCAAGGATTTCCATGTTACCCAATCTTGATCATGACCAGGAGGTAAAGTTTCGGCTATCCTTTTCCAGCCCAGGAGAGGAGATTTCTTAGCTTTCCATAATTCTAGCCTGGCTTTTTCACATGTAGTCTTCAATTCTTTGGATGTTCTTAGGAAACTCTTCCTAGACTTCAGCCTCAGAGCATGTAGTTCCTGCCCATGTAGAGGATGGGTTGCTTCCTGAACAACTTTCTTCCTTTCCTTGTTTGCAGCTACTTCTCGTCGAATAGAGGGTGGTGCTATTCCTGCAAGCTGGTAGAGGCATTCTGTTGGTGTTGATCTTAAGCATCCAGTTATAGTTCTACACGTTTCATTGAGAGCTACGTCTACCTGTTTAGCATGAGTTGAGTTATACCAAACCGGGCAGGCGTACTCTGCAGCGGAATAACACAATGCCATTGCAGATGTTCGAATAGTGTCAGGTTGGCTACCCCATTGTGATCCGGCCAGTTTCCTCAGAAGATTATTCCTGGTGTGAACTTTGGACTTGGTGTTCAAACAGTGTTTCTTGTAGATAAGAGCTCTGTCCAGTGTCACTCCTAGAAATTTTGGGGTGTAACAGTGTTCCAGTTCAACTCCTGACCATATTACCTTCAGTTTACGAAAGGCTTCCCTGTTTCTCAGGTGAAAGGCACATACTTGTGTCTTGGAGGGATTTGGTTTCAGTTGATTTACGACATAATATTTGGACAGATCCTTAAGGGCACTCGTGAGGTTGTTCTCCACTGATTCAAAATCCTTACACTGTGTAGCAAGAGCGAGATCGTCAGCGTACAAGAAACTCCTGGTGTTGGGAGCTATCGGCTGGTCATTTGTATACACGTTGAACAGAAATGGAGCGAGAACACTTCCTTGGGGTAGGCCATTCTTCTGTAGTCTCCAACGGCTGCGTTGCCCCTGGAAGTCCACAAAATATCTCCGATTCTGCAGGAGAGTAGCAATGAACCTGGTTAGGCTGGAGTTCTTAGTCAGCGTGTAGACCTTAGTAAATAGAAGCTGATGATTAACAGTGTCGTAGGCTGCCGATAAATCGACAAATGCCACTCCAGTTACCTTAGCTGCTTCGAAACCATCCTCTATGAATTGCGTAAGGTTCAGCAACTGCCCAGTACAGCTTCTGCCGGGACGAAATCCAGCTTGTTCAGGTATGAGCAGAGGATCAATTACGGGTAAAAGGCGATTCAAAATCATTCCTTCTAGTAGTTTGTAGAGGTGACACAGTAGTGCAACTGGTCTGAAGTTCTTTGGACTGTCCCCTTCTTTGCCAGGTTTCAACAAAGCTATCACACGGCTTTTCCGCCATATCTTTGGAATTTGATAATTCTTCATGCAGTTATTGAAGAGCTGGAGTATCCAATCCTTGGTTTTTAAGCCGAAATGCTTAATTTGTTCTGTCCGAATGTCATCCAAGCCGGCTGATTTTCCATTTTTAGACTGTTTGATAGCCTTCTCCAGTTCTACCATAGTGAATAGTATTGTAAGATCGTTACTTTCCTCTTGAAATCCTCTTTGATATCTGGGCACTTTGTGCTTATAGATGGGCTTCCCGTTCATCAAAAGCTGATGAGCTATTTGGTTGGCAGTGATGTTGTAATGTACAGAGGTCTTTGTCGGATCATTGCTTAAACGCCTTAAAAGTCTCCAAGCCTTATGGCTGTCTCTTCTCAGATCCAGGTCTTCTACAGTTCTAACCCAATGATCCCGTTTTGTTTCTCTAATGGCGGAGATGAGTCTGTTCCCAGCTTCTACTGTTGATTCGCCGAAAGGGTTTTCTTCAAATTCCTTCCTGTATTCTGTTAGTAGGGTAACTTCGTCTGATGTGAGACCAGGGATGAATGAAGTCCGGCAGCCGCGAGGTATAGACCTTCTGGAGCACTTCTTTACAGTTGTGGTGAAGATGTCGTAGGATGCTGGTGTAGGTTCTATATAAGACACTTCGTTGTCCAACATATCTGCAAATTTTGACCAGTCAGCTTTCTTGAAGTTGTACCTCCTGCGGAAAGGTATTTTCTGAGGTCTGACGGCAGCAAATATTTGGCACATTATTGGCCGATGCTGTGTATTAGGTATTGGAGAGCAGACAGATTTTACACAAAGTTCGCTGATTTTATTACTACTGAAAATGAGGTCAGGGTTGTAACCTCGTTTCCATCTACCACTATTGAATGATGCAGGCTGTTTTCCATCATGGATCAGGGTAAAGTGATTTATTTCTGCCCATTCATGCACTGCTATTCCATTCTCATCTTCATGATCGTAACCCCATGCACAGCTTTGGCTGTTAAAATCGCCAATCACAATCCGTGTACTTTTATTTTGGAAATTGGATGGTTTGGTGATGATGAAATCAGCGCCGGGTGGTTTATAAAGAGATGAAATCGTACAGTTGGCTGTTTCTAGGGTAAGAACTTCAATGTTATTTTCCTCCGTGAGTGCCGTGGAGAGGACTTGAACATTTGGATGGACAAATATGGCACTTCCATACTTATCATGAGGTCTTTCTATTGCAAGGACCATTCCCTTTACTTTTGGTCTGTGCATATTATGGCTTCTATGTGTCTCCTGTATGCATAGCACATGGCATCCATGCTGGATACAAAGGTTTTGCAGTAGTTCTTCTTTGGCGGATGATATGCCCTCTATATTTGCAGAGATAATTGTTAACTGTGGCCCTGAAAAGGACTCGGTTGATGTTTCTGGTGTGAAAGGATCAGCCGTCAGAGAATGTTGATTAATTCTCTGCCGTTGCCCAGGGTACGCCCGATTGCTTTTCTTATCATTCATCATCATCATCATCAACGCAATCTTCGGGGAGGCTCCTTTCGTGTAGCCTGCTGATTGTTCTTGATCTTTTTGCCGCATGGAGCACAGTTGACAGTCATGATATTAAATGTTATATGACTTCTCTTTTAGCAAGTTATGTATTGTATTTCTCTTACGTATTTTACTTCACTGTTCACACAATATTTAACACTTTAGTCACTCGCGTAATCCTCGGTAAACCTGCGTAATTTCTTAATTTTGCTCACATTTAGAATATAAACCTTTTACATATCCGCCATTTTGAATCTTCGATGCCACTGTTTAGAACCATTTTATACTGTGATACCGTACCTGATTGAGATGGGTTAGGATATGTTAAAGATGTGGTTTTAAGGAACGTAACAAGTAGCTCATCTGTCCTTAAATGTCGGAGATGACTGAAATGCTAGATACACGGGTAACCGGTACTTAAAACTTTTGAGATAAGTATTAGGCATCATTCTAGATTTTGGGCTAGAAAATGGTTTGCTATGGAGACATTTGGAAAGGAGCAGGGTGCAGTAGTACCTGTAATAAGAAAGTTCTGAAAAGAGTGATACAGTATGTTGTATAGCCCTACAATGTAGTTGCAAGTGGAGTCCTGTTGTAAATTCTGACAAGTTTTGCTCGTGCAATGAAAGTATTATAAAAAGGTATCTCTCTAGCCATTAATTTCATCATTACAGTGCAGCATTGTGTGTGGAAATGGACCAACATTCAATAAAGAATATAAGTTAATGCCCCAATAAAGAAACCCTTACTCCCTTCATTTCTCACCATGTCCTGTACAGTACCAATATTTCTGTCTTGCAGAAAGTCACCGAATACCAGGTTTATTAAAAATTGTTGCATTTGTATATTTTGCGAAAGTTAAAATAGTAATTGTGTACACCATGACAACAACAGGCTGAAGTACACAAACTGATGTGTAGAGAGATTGTGGTTAATGAATTTGATGCTTGGAAGTGTATGGAAGACTGCGATTATTACTTCATTGTGTAAACCTAACAGATTTGAGGTGAAAGGAGGAGAATAAGGTACTGCTGTACTCCTGGGAGAGAGATTAATGTGGAGTATGTTGTTAACTAATCTTCAAGTTTCAGTGGAAATAACGAGAGTTTGTTGACGAAATAGTAGATCGTATATTTACACGTCCATCACGTTACAAGGCACAAACAACACAAGGAATACTAAAATATAAAATCAATGCTGCCAACTTAAATTGTTAACTACCAACTCCAACACTTCCCCTGGTAGTTAACCTCAAACAATGACAATCCTTTAATTCAACAAACATACCAAAAAATTCAGTTCCTGTTATAAACTAAACCAAATTGAGGATCTTTATGAAACTCTGGGTCTTTGGCCCATTCAATGACTTCGTAAACAAGTCTGCAACATTATTGTTACTTGGAACATATTCGAAAATAATGTTCCTCTTACTTACATGGTCCCTACAAAACTGATACTTAATATCAAAGTGCTTTGTCAATTCAGAATCACCACTGTTTCTGGTGAGCTTAATGGCACTTTGATTGTCACCTCTGATGACAATTGGTTTAGGCAAAACCGATTCCTGACCCAACTCGTTTATTATTTGTCCTAGCCATAATGCCTCCTTAGCAGCATGGAACATAGAATCATACTCTGACTCGGTTGTAGATGTGGCAACCGTGTCACGTTTCTTTGGTAACCTCGTGTTCCAGCTAATTGGTGCATTTGCTAAGATTGCAACATATCCACTCACAGATTTCCTGTCTTTGGCATTAGCAAAATCTGCATCACAATACATTCGGACATGTACATCAGATTTTTCAAAAAACAATTTTACATTACATGTTTTCTTCAAGTACAACATAATGTGCTTTACATCTTGCCAATCTCTCTTTGTAGGCGAACAATTTTTCTTGCTCACTTTACACACTGCAAAAGTTATGTCTGGCCTAGTCGTTGTAGCCAGATATAGTAACATACCTACTGCTTTTCTGTACTCGTACTCATCATGTTTCTCATCACCTGACAATTTTCCGTCATCTCTATTTATTTCTAAAGGAGCTGACCTGCCCTTCCCATCTTCAAGTTTGAATTCTTTCAATACCCTTTTAATGTAGTCAGTTTGATGAGCAGACATTACTCCTTCCCTGTACTCCACATTCATAGAAAGAAAGTTGGTCATATTTCCTAACTTCTTAATCTCCAATCTAATGTCCAACTCTTCTTTGAACCATTCAACCCGTTCTCTTTTTCCCCAGCATGCCAAGTCATCAACATAAACACCAATGAACAGATCCTTATCTTTGTTAACAAACACACATGGATCCTTCACCAGAGGTTTCAAACCTAATTCTGACAAATTCATATACAAGGTCGAATGCCATTCCATAGCACTTTGTTTCAGCCCATACAAGCTTTTGAGCAATTTACACACTTTATTTTTATCCACCTCAAAATATTTAGGTTGTTCCATGAAAACTTCCTCATTCAACTCACTGTGCAAATATGCTGTGAGCACATCAATATGTTCCTGAACCCACCCATTAATGACAGTTATGGCCATCATCAGTCGAATCGTTTTTCTTTTAATTACTGGAGCATAAGTTTCATTAAAGTCTACCCCTGGCACTTGGGAAAAACCTTGTGCTACCAATCTCGCCTTAAATCTATTAACAGTGCCATCTGGATTTCTCTTAAGTTTCAAAACCCACTTACAACCCAACACATTTCTACCAGAAGGCCTGTCAACCAAAATAAATGTCCCTTTACGTTGGATACTGTCTAATTCGCTTTTCATTGCATCTCTCCATTCATCAGAGAACTCCCCATTCAATGCCTCACTCACACTCAACGGTTCTTCGATATAATCAGCAACATATACCGACAAATTACAGCAAGAACATTCTTTACGCTTCCTTAACCTTTCACTCCTTCTCAAAACGTTCTCATTATTTTCAGCCTCAAACACATTTTTATCATTCTCTTGGACATTGCTTTCAATCTCAATCTCTGACTCATCACTACAATAATTTCTTATCATAACATCAGTTTGAACATGCTTAATAGTAGGCCTAACCTGTTCTACCATGGGAAATATACTGGTGTGAACATTTCTGTAACAAACAAAGTGAATGTTCCTCCACCTTACAATTGTGCTGCATCACGTGGACTCTCCTGCATACGAAACTCATTGTGTGCCCATGTGCCATCAAGTAATAATTACAGTCTTCGTTCTTTCCTATATACCTTCATGTTGTCAAGTCAATACTCTTAAATGGCTTTCAATTAAGTAAATGGTCACATCCTTGTCATGATCTCTAGTAGTTTCGTTCAGTTACACTGTACGGGTTCATGTCAAGTAATTGAAGAGATGAAATCTACTTTAAATAATGTGTTTCAATTGGCCATGGTCTTGTAGGTAAGTTACAAGGGAAATTTTTTATTGGCAATTACGACATAAAACTTGGGTAGCATGATCTACGGTACAATTATGAGTTTCTTGTTCTAGAGAATGCACAAAAAAAGAAAAACACCAGGTCTTACAAAAATTTCTAATAATGAGTTTTAATGGCAAATTTAGAAGTGGTTTCACAAACAATGCTATATACCTTGGAACTGTCAAGTACAAAAAAAGTTATGAAAATGAAAATCCACAGCCTGCTTCCAGTCTCCGACCGGGTCAGGAATGGAATGAATGAAGCCCCCATCTAGCGGCGAGGATATGAACCGTGCCGGCTGCCGTGGCCTGACGCACTCCTCTGGGGCAATGATTAAATGAATGACAGATTAAATGAAATGATAGTGGAGTGTGTTGCTGGAATGAAATTTTGACAGGGAAAACCGGAGTACCCGGAGAAAAACCTGTCTGCCTCCGTTTTGTCCAGCACAGATCTCACATGGAGTGACCGGGATTTGAACCACGGACCCAGCGGTGAGAGGCCGGCGTGCTGCCGCCTAAGCCACGGAGGCTACAAAAATAGTTATATATAATAATAAATGCACACTTTTTATTGTTTTTTCAATTTTGTTGCTTATATTTTACTCACTTCTATACATCACCAATGTGAAAAAAATATCATGATTATGCTGACACTTTCGTCCAGTGGAACAAACTAACACTCAATATCTAGTGTCCACCTCTGATCGTAATCACAGCCACCTCTGGGCCATCATTTGAGTTAGGGCTCTGATATTTCTCTGCTGAAGTTAATCCCAATCCTCTTGAAATGCTGCCTGCAGATCAAATAATGCCTCTGGAGCACATCTTGAACTCGGAAGCGTATTGCCAACCTATCCCAAAGATCCTCTATGAGGGTTTAAGTTGGGACTGTGAGCTGGCTAAGCACTGTAATACATATTGTGCTGCAGTGGACAAGTATTGTCATGCATGAACACGAATCCATCTCACTGAGGCTGCCATTTTCAATGAAAACCAGTCTATCCGATCCTATATGGCAATGCCGCCCCATATCATCATGGAGCCCTTATGGATACTGTGCACTTTGTAAATCACTCTCCAGAGTTATCTCCAGACACACTCCCTACCATCTGGAGATTTCAGGGAGAACCTGAGCTCTTCAAAGAACAGTACACGGCTCCATTGGGTGTGCTCACAAGCAAACTGAAGTTGGGTGACTCTGTATTCTCCGTCAGATCAGGTCCCATACCAGTTCACCTTGATTGAATACTTTGTTCTCTGAGGTGTTGTTGAACTGTCCTCTTATTTACATTTACATCCCACACCTGCTGCATTCGATTCCAAGCCTCATCCGCGGTAGTAATGATCTCTTGATGGCTCTGGCAATGCCTGCAGAGCTCAGAGGCATTGTTTCAACTGAAATGAAGGGTGTCTGCTATTCATTTCCAAATGGTTGGAAGGGAGGCTATGTTTATCAGGGTGGGGAGTACGTAACCATCACTATATGCAGTAATGATATAATTAATTAACTGTAAAACCACTGTGTTTAACAGCAATGCAAATGCTTGTTAGTTTTTCATGATGGAACAATTCGGGGATTATCCTAGATGGATGAAACAGGCGGAGAGTGAACATAATATACTGAATTTCCTTGACAGAACAGTAATGAGTAACCTTTAAACAATGCCAGCCCAAGAGATTTTTCTTTGCTTAATTTAGCAACTCCTGGATTCTTGAATGTGTGTGGAATCTATCTGATAACCTGGGTTATTGTAGTGACATTACTAGAGCTCAGAAGAATGCTAGGTAGGGAAATGTACAGTAGCTAGCGATATCATTGTGATATATCTTCCCAAAAACATTGTGCCATAACTTCCGAACAGTGTCCACTAGTCCTTCTGAGTGCACAACGGGCTGATATATATTCTGCCGTGAAGGAAGCAGGTTGCCATAGCAATATATATATATATACCGTATATATATTTTTTAGCGTGTGGCGTTGAGTGCCGGGAGTGTCCGAGGACATGGTCGGGTTACCAGAGGCTGTAGCTGCTTCTATGCGGACACCCATGAGGTGAGCTACAAGTACCGCCACGTGTGGGGTGTTGTCTGGAGAGGAAAGTTTAAATGTAAGGCCGAGGAGTTGGAAGGTAGCGGCTGTGGCCTATAGTTAGGGACCAACTCCGGCATTTGCCTGGAAGGAAGATGGGAAACCACAGAAGACCATCTTCAAGGTTGCTGGCGGGGGGTTTCGAACCTCCTTGCCTCCCAGATGTGAGCGACATCCTATAGCCGCGGCTAACTCACCCGCCATAACAATGAATGACTGTATATCATTGTCCTCCACCTCACCACATGCTCGCATTCTTCTGAGCTCTGTACAGTACTTGTAACTAGGAGTTAAGTTGGGAAGGAATCGGCTGCGATCTGAATTTACTTTGGGAAACTACGGATAACCACTTCTACAATGACCGAGAATAGGATATGAATCCACTACTTACTCACCTGTCCTCTAGTTGCTTGCAAACCTCATACTAGAATTAAAATTCATGTCAGAGCTGGGAATTAAACCTAGGCCACCATCATAGAAATCTATTAGCCATGGCCAATTACCAAATTACTGGAATTCACTATTCCATTCAAATCAAGCAAACTATAGTCATATTGACCTCAACAATCCCTAATTGAGATTTTACATTATAACCGATAGCTCCCCAGACCATAATGCCCAGAGTTGGTTCTGTGCCTCTCGACAATAATGTCAGGGCACCTCTCTCTTCGTATGTTGTCGCACACGATTGTGGCAATCAATGCGAGAAAGACAGAGGAACAATTCATCACTAATGATGACATTATGCCATTTGTCAACCCACACTGATATTCTCAAGTAATTTTATGATTACCCGTTTCGACCATCACGTGGTCATCTGATCACTAGCGTTGAAGTTTGAGATTGTACAATTATTTAGAAATATGTTTAGCTTGTCTAGTTAATGTTAGTGTTTATGATTTGCAGAGAATCACATTGTATGAAAAAGTTAGTTTATTCTATGATGTGTAAGTTAGTCAAGTGTGAACACCTGTGTGACAACATTGCTTTTCCTTCCAGCACTTCAGAAAATATTATAAATACTTAAAGAAGACCAATCACTGGATATCCCAAAAGAAGGCTATTCAGCCAAGTGTATACAACTGAAAAAATCTCTTCTGACTGGTTGACGTCAACTTTTAATACCATTCCAAAGAAAGCAGCAGCAAAACCTTGTGGGGATTATAGAATCATAAGCTTAATGAGTCATGTCCTCAAGATCTTCCTAAAAAGGATACATCTCTGGGGCTGTCTTCGTGGATCTCACAGCAGCATATGATACCATTCAGCATTAACAACTACTCCACAAAGTCCACTACATCACCAGAACTGTGCAGACGTGTTTAGAAAATCGGCGATTCTATTTGGAGTTCCAAGGTAGAACGAGTAGATGGAGAAGTCAAAGGAATGGCTTGCCTCAGGGTAGTGTCCTTTCCCCCATATTGTTCAACATATTTACAAATGATCAGCCTCAACCTTCCCTTACAAAGAGCTTAATCTATGCAGAAGATCTTGCTCTAGTCACACAGGCCAGATATTTTGAGGCAGTAGAAAACCAGTTGACTGTTGCTCTGAAGGACCTCTGAGTACTACAGAGTCAATAATTTGAGACCTAACCCTGCTAAAATTCAAATTTGTGCTTTCCACCTACGAAATCGAGAAGCCTATAGAAAGCTTACAGTGTTATGGGAAGATAAAGAGCTTGAACATTGTTTCTACCCCAAATATCTGGGTGTTACCTCAGATCGAACGTTGACCTACAGTAAACACTGCACTAACAACAAGCAGAAAGTTGCTGCTCGTAACAACATCTTGCGAAAGCTTACTGGCAGTATATGGGGTGCAGATCCCAATTTACTAAGAACATCAGCCTTGGCTTTGTGTTATTCTGCAGCAGAATATGCATGCCCTGTGTGGCACAAATCATCTCATGCAAAGCAAGTTGATGTGGCTCTAAATGAAACCTGCAGGATAGTAACGGGATGTCTCAAAGCTACACCTATTGATAAACTCCACAAGCTAGCGGAGATTGCTCCTCCAGATGTAAGGCGTGAAGTTGCAGCAAAACTTGAGAGACTTAAAGCAGAACATAACACTGGTCATGGTTACCAGCCACCACTTAGTAGGCTCAAATCTAGGAAGAGCTTCATGAGAAGTACTACTCCCCTCACCAGTCAGCCTGGAGCAGCCAGATTATCTCAGTGGACAGCAAGATCTGATTGTAATGATTGGATGGTTCCTTCTGAGAACCTTGCTCCTGGTGGAAATCAAGTCTGGAAAGTGTGGAAGTCCTTAAATAGGCTCAGGAGTGGCGTCGGACGAACTAAGGACAACCTGTTCAGATGGGGCTTGTTGAAGGAATCTTCCACCTTGTGTGACTGCGGGGAGGGACAGACAACTAAACACTTAATTAACTGTCCTAGATGTCCTACATCATATTCCTCACAAGAGCTTGTTGATGCTTCAGACAATGCTGTTACACTGTTGCACAATTTCGGGCTGACATTGTTTAGTTTGTCATTTTAGATTTGTGTTACATTGTATTATATTTTATCAACCTTTGGTTTGTTTCCTATGGGTTTTTTTTTTTTGCTACGCTCAAGACTTGAAATAAATAACCAGCATATACAGCAAATGTGAAGCATACATAGGAAATACCCAGTTAGGATTCCGCAGTGGATTTGGGGTTGGCACCAGAGAGGCATACTGGTGATGCAGGTTTTGGTGTAAAGAAATATAGATATATCTGTAGATGTTTATGCTTGCTTTATCAACTATGATTTGATTGTGTGAAATATGATATTAGTCTAGATGAGCAAGACATACGAATTTTTGTCAACTTGTACTGGAATCAGACGGCTTCAGTAAAAGTAGATTGAACCAACACCGGTGGTAGAAAATATAAAACGAGATGTGAGACAAGTCTTATGCTCTATCTCCACTTCCTTTCTATATCTACTATGAGGAAATATTTCTGAAGCACAGGAAGGAAAACAGTAAGGTATTGTTAATGGAAACACCAAAAATGATTTGTAGTATGCAGACGATACAGCTCTGCTTGCAACAAGTGCTGAAGATCTGCAAACCTTACTAAACTCTGTAGTTCAAAACAGTGCAAGAGAGGTCTGAATTTGAATACGAAAAGGACAAAACTAATGGTTTTGAGCAAACATGTAATTCCACCTGTTAATCTTACTGTAGCTGGGACAACACTGGAACAAGCTCAACACGTGAAATACCTTGGATGCATACTTGATCATCATTGGAATAATGCTATCCCGCATTGAATTGGCTAGAGCTGCATTCAAGAAAATGAAAAAACCACTGTGCAACAGAGACTTTAATATTGCTCTTCCTATCCGTTTACTATGGTGTTAATTTTTCTCTATCAAAGCCTGGACCCTCACGGAGAACATCAGTAAAAGACTTCAAGCCTTCGAGATGTGGTGCTATTAGCACCTGCTCAGAATGTTATGGATCGATAGAGTACGTAACATGGAAGTGCTGGAACGCCTGCATAAAGAACTGAAGGATTTGCATAACACCAAACAGAAAAAAATTGAATACTTTGGCCATATCATTTGCAATGATAAATATATAAACTCCTACAGATAATAATTGAAGGTAGGAGAGGTCGAGGAAGGCTAAAGAACCTACGCAAATGGTATGGAATAAACACTCCTGAACTATTCCAAGCTGGTAAAAGAAATCGCCCTGACGACAACCAACTTCCAATGAGAGAGGCAGATGACCTCATAGTTCTGCCCCTTAAAACAACAATAACTAACATCCAATGAAGATATGACACAAGAAGAAGAGGTATACTGTACCAACTAATAAGCCCAATGGTGCACTGGGGTGAAACACTGGTAAAATAGATTGAGAAACATGGATTATAGTTTCTTTGTAAATTGTGTCAATATACATATGTAATATATTCACAATCCAGGACAGTTACCCAAATAATTACAGTTACTGTTGAGAAGTAGAGAGGGTGGTAATTAAACTACGGTACAATGTCACAAAGCGGCAGGGGTAGATGAAATTCGGTCAGAAATGGTGGAGTATAGTGGGAAAGCAAGGCTGAAATGGTTTCATAGGATGATCAAATTGGCATGGGTCTTAGGAAATGTACCCTCTGACTGGACAAAAGCAGTAATCGCCCCAACTTATAAACAAGGTAACAGAAAAGATGGCAATAATTATTGTGGCATTTCTTTGATGTGTCCTGTTCATTGTAGAAAGGAGAGTTCGATCATTGGCCGAGAGTAAGATGAATGAAAACCAGAGTGGCTTTAGATCGTAACAAGGATGTCAAGATCAAATATTTAGTATGTGCCAAGTTATAGAGGAATGTTACGAGAGGAATAGACATTTGTGTTTTGTAGATCTAGTAAGAGAAGGCATTCGATAGAGTACCCAGGGTGAAGATGCTGAGCATCCAGAGGGAATAAGGTATCGAGGGAAGGCTGCTACAGACAATCAACAGTATTTATGTTGATAATCAGACTGCAGTGATGGTAGGATTAGTTCTTGGTTCAAGGTTGTTACAGTAGTGAGGCAGGGCTGTAATCTCTCACCACCACCACTACTACTACTGTTTATATTTTGCATGGACTATTTGCTGAAGGGCATAAACTGGTTGGTTGGGATTCAATTAGATGGAAACCAGCATTCTGGTCTATGCTGATGATTTGATTGTAATGACAAGACTCCATTAAAAGCTTACAAGTCAAAATTTTAGAACTTGAACAGAAATGTAGGAAATAAGGTATGAAAATCAGCATTTCAAAAATGATGGTTATGCCAGTGAGAAAGAAGCACAAGAAAATAGTATGTCAAATAGGAGGAACTAAATTGGAGCAGGTGGAACATATTAAGTACCGGTACTTAGTCTGTGCATTCTCTCAGGATGGTAGTATGGGAAAGGAAATAGAGTCAAGGTGCAGGAAAGCCCATGCAGTGAGTACTTAGTTGTGATCTACAGTATTCTGCAAGAAGGAAGTTAGTGTAGCAATGAAACGCTCCCTATATCGCTCAGTATTTAGACCGACCTTGCTGTATGGAACTGAGAGCTGGGTAGATTCAGGGTATCTGATACATAAGCTAGAGGTAACTGATACGAGGGTAACTTGAATGATTGTTGGGACAAATAGGTTGCAGCAATGGCAGGAAGGCAGCCTACTCATAATTAAGAGATAAGGGCTGAGTTAGAAATTAACACGCTAGATGAAGCTGTTTGTATGAGCCGACTCAGATGTTGGGGTCATGTGAAAAGAAGTTAATTTCGCTGTAGAGTGAAAGAGAAGCATAGGTACCGGTAGACCTAGAAGGCAATGGTTAGATTCAGTTTCGAACAATTTCAAAGTGAGAGGTGTAGAAGAAGAGGAAGCCGCAGTGCTGACTGCTAATACGTGATCATGGATGTAACGGGTTCGCAAACAGAGGCTTGCAGACTAGACTGGATGCTGACAGGCAAAACAGTCTCAAATGAAAATGAATGTATGTACTTTTATTTTTTTAACTTTGATCACATTGGACCACCTGAGCTCTTTTATGCACTTTTCTTAGAAGGTTGTACTGTTTGTTTCTTGCGATGCACACAGCAACTATTCATTTGGCCCAATCACAATTTTCTCATTTCACCTAAAATCTTACCTTATTACAGACATCACAATAATGTGTTTATTCTGGTATCGTACAAAAGTACACAATCACAATATTCTAGCTCCTGAAACATACCGACAGCAGTGGCTACACTCGGTAAAGCGCAGCGTTAGGTCATGGTGCCAAGCGCTCTGCTGACTCGGTAGACGCGTGGGTTCGAGCCCCACTGTCGATCGTCCTTGAAATGGGTTTCTGTGGGTTCCCATTTTCAATACCAGGCAAATGCTGGGACAGTACCTTCTGACAGGCCACGGCCACTTCCTTCCACATCCTTGTCCAGTTTCATTATCTTCATCATTCCATCTCTCATCCCGGCGTGCAGATCACCCACGGGCGTCGACTAGAGGGACCTGCACTCGGCCTCTCAGGAGGCCACACAACAACAACAAAAATGTCCCTGAAATCAACCAAAGGCAGCAAATTACTGATAATTTGAGATAGCTTTGATCCTGTTACTGTTTTACCAAGTCCTCAGCCTGTCCCAACTAGACTATGATTTTGCAGCGTACAGTTCAGCAAAGCCAGCAACTTTGAAAATGCTGGACAGTATAGCAGAATTAGGCTGATAGCCAATGCTTTCCGTACCAGCCCGATTTCCAGCCTACTCGCCAAATCAGGTGTTCCACCTCTTTGTGTCAGACGCCAAGATATGTTTTCATCATATGCTGCCAATGTGCATCAAATGATGCATTATCCTAGCTATCAATCTCTATTCAATACCTGATCCCACCAGAGGTACACCAACCAGCCGGTTGGTATTAGGCTTGATAGCTCGTGTAATGAAATAGGAATGGCTGCAGGTCCCTTTATGATCCAGACACCTAACAAGGTGTCGTATGTCTGGAAATTTGGCTAGGTCTACATCGAGGTCTTAAGGTGAACAGCACAGTTCATCAATTTCTGGATGTTCGCCGATGGATCGGAGGTGGACAAGAAAGTGGGTTGAGCTTAAATCATTGATGGTACAAATATGAAGATCTCTTTGGCACAAACTTATATCATCTTGAATGCAGAGCTCGTTGCTATCTATGAAGCTCTACAGTTTGCCCTACAGAATGCACGATTCCACTCTCTTGTGTGTACTGACTCTTTGAATTTGTCGCAGTCAATTGCTTCATGTTTCCCGCAACACCCATTAGTGCAACGAACCCATGACCTTCTAGCCAGCTTGACACTGTTGTTTGGTATTCCCTATTTTTTTGTTTCTTCTTCTTTCTTTGAATTTGGCCTACTGTGGACCACGGGAAGCAATTCAGTTCCTTTTTCTTCACCCAGAATTTCTTCATACTTTTGCTGCGGTTCCTCCTCCTTTCCTCTGACCAGGTGTTCTTGGTCGTTCTACTGGGTCTATCCTTGAACCCCTTGAAGTTATCAATTTTAGCTCGAAACACAGCCCTATTCCAGCTGTCTTTTGTATGTATGCCAACTTACTCCATGTCTTTTCTTCTACCCGCTTTGTAGTCGCCTTTTGCTTGCTGATGTAATTAAAGATTCTTTTCGTTATTCGATTCTCATCCATTCTCAGGAGGTGCCCATAAAACTCCAGTCTCCTCTTACGCATGGTGTCTGTGATCTTCTCTGCCTGTCTATGTAGATCCTCTTTCTCCATGTACCATCATTTCGTTTTTCAGGCCCTAGTATCTTTCGCAAGATTTTTCTCTCTTTCTTCCCTTTTTTATTCGACAAACAATACAAATCTGGATCTTCACCTTTTAGAAATCAAAACAGCTACTATTTTTATAGGAGACTTCAATGCAGCTTCTCCAGTCTGGGGCTACAACTACACAAATTCAGCTGGTAAAACAATAAAAGACCTTATAGAGAGTAGCTCTCTTGAACTATTATATAGTAACAAAGACCCAGCAACATTCATTCACCACTCTGGTTCCACAACTAACCCAGATCTCATATTAGTCTCAACAGATCTTACAAACCACAGTCATCGATCAGTACTCGAAGATCCAGGCAGTGGACATAGAATGTCCCTTCTTACTATTACATTATACAGTGAATCTGCTCAAAGTGCAGACCAGAAGATTCGGTGGAACTTACAAAAGGCAGTCTGGGAAAATTTCAGAAATAAACTTGAAACTAAAATGTTGGAAATTGATCTTGATGTACCTCCTAACATCATCCTGAATAAATTTACTACAGCCATAAAAGACATAGCCAAACTGTGCATACCCAGAGGTGCTCAAACAAAATATAAACCTTTCTGGTCAGATGAATTGAACAATCTTAAGTCCGCCAGAGACAAAGCAAGAAGAACAGCTGAACTTACTCAGGATCAAAATGATGTACGGAAATGGCGACAAGCAACAGCAAAATTAAAACAAGCAATAACAATATCAAAAAGAGAATCTTGGAACACATTTCTAACAACAGTTGACTATAGGACAGACAGCAATAAAGCTCAAAAACTTATAAATTCTCTAAACAACAAACACGTAGTCACTCCTTTGAATCCTATTATGATAAATGATAAGGAAATTACAGACTGTCATAAAATAGCAAACCACTTCTGTAAACATTTCACTTCAATTAGACTATCAAAACAGAAAAAGAAAGAAGCCAAGACTCTCAAAAAAATAGTACAAAAATGCATGAATAATAATGCAGACGATATCTTTAACAATTAATTTTCAATGGAAGAGCTAATGTTAGCAATAAAGAACACACAAGTCAGAAAACAACCAGGACCTGATGAGATATTCCCAGAATTCAGGAAAAATCTACGTCCATCTGCTCTAAACATACTGCTACACATATTCAACAAATTTTGGACATCAAATGATAACCTACCTAAAGACTGGACTAAAGCAACCAACATTCCAATCTTAAAACCAGGCAAGCCAAAAAACCAAGTCCCCTCTTACCGACCTATAGCACTTACCTCCATTCTGGTAAAAATTCTAGAAAGGATGATTACAAATAGACTCAATTGGTACGTGGAAACAAAATCTCTTTTATCAGAAGAACAAGCAGGGTTTAGACAAAACAGGTCCTCCTCCCACCAAATAATGAGATTTACACAAGCTGTTAAAGAAAGTGTTCTTGCAGTTTTCATTGATTTTAAAGGAGCCTATGATACTGTATGGCGAAACATGCTGCTTAAGAAGCTTATCAACTTCAAAGTAAATGGATGCATGTTAAACTGGTTTTCAAGATTCCTTTCTCAAAGAATGATCAATGTTCGTTACAACACCAAAACTTCAGGTTGCAAGCAATCAAAACTAGGCCTCCCACAAGGACCTGTATCAAGCACAACTTTATTCAATGTGTACATCAACGATCTTCCAAAAACAATAAAGGAAGTAGGTAATGTGAATATCAGCACGTTTGCAGACGATGTTATCATTTGGACCACAGCACATAACAGCCCAAATCAGCAAATGCTTCTTGAACACAGAATGAACCAGGCACTTATAAAACTCAAAAACTGGACTGAAAACAATAATATGGAAATCAATACTACCAAAACAGTATACCCGTTTTTCTCCCTGAGACACCACAATCCAACTTTCAGTCTCAAATTCAGTAATCAAAACCTTCCAAAAAGTGAAAGTACAAAGTACCTAGGTATCATCATGGACAAGAAGCAGAACTGGACCAAACACATACAACATGTGGAGGATAAGGAAAGGAAACGGATGAAATTACTGAAGAGACTAGCAGGAACTACTTGGAGGAGCACTCAAGACACACTCAACAAAACCTACAATACTTACATCAAACCTATCATAAAATATGGCAGTGAAGTACTCTCTACAACACCCCAGTCAAACATTGATCGCCTCGAGAGGTGTCAGAATAATGCCCTACGAATCATAACAGGCGCAATAAAAACCACACCTATAACCGCCTTGCAATTATATACCCACAACTTACCAATAGAAGAAGAGATGAAACATCAAACAGCCAATGCATATCTCAGTATACAAAGACTACCTCAAATGACATGGATCAAAAAACCAGTTTCTAGCCCCAATCTTAAAACACAAAAAGATCCCTTAAGTCTCGCCAAAGAATATATCAATAAGAGCAATGTGCTAATAAAACTTGAATCACTCTGTATGCCAGTCAACCCCATTGAATATATACAAGTTACTACTGATCTTACTTTGCTAGAAGATGTCTGCAAGAAAGACTCTTCACCACATGATCTAAAACAGCTGGCCCTCTGTACAATAGAAGAAAGATATCCGTCTAATCAATGGCTAAAAATATTTACAGATGGCTCACAAGACAAAGAAAATAGAACTGGAGCAGGAATACATTCATCTCTCTTCTCACTCTAATTCCCAGTAGGCCAAAACAAACTTTGATGCTGAGATAAGAGCAATTTCACATGCACTCCATCAGTTATTAGGCAGAAACATTGATTATCAAAAATGTGTTATCATTACAGATTCAAAAGCAGCCATCCAAGCCATCTCGTCAAATAATAAGCCTCAAAATAAAGAACTGAAAGACATTTTTTGTATGATAAAAACCCTTCAAAGACTCCACAAACAGATCTCATTTCAGTGGATCCCTTCTCATGTTGGAATAGCAGGTAATGAAGAGGCAGACAGATTAGCAAAAAAAGGTACCACACTACAACAACCTGTCAGTCAGACTGATTTTATGTCAGCAAAAAGGATCTTGAAAAATACTATCAAAAACAGGTATGAAGAAATGGCAAAGGAAACAGCAGAAACCAAATTATGGAAGGACATTGATGCTAAATGGGATCAATATAAATTAACACCAAGAAGAGAAGCTGTAGCCTTCTTCAGAATTAACACTGGCCATGACTGCCTTGCAGCTCATCTGAAAAGAATCAACATCTTGAGACCTGAAGAATGCACACTTTGTCACGAACCTGGAAGTAAAATGGATAAGGGGCACCTGCTACATTGCAACAAACTTGATGTGACTGCTAGAACTTCAGGAAACCTCACACAACTCTATTGGAATGCAAGAAAGCTGATGGATTGGAATCCGGGCTAGCCATAGGAAACAACAACAACAATATTTTTGTTTGTTATTATAATTATTAGTTCTTTTTCTTTTATTAATAATGGACTGTTTTCATTTTTAGGCATCCATATCTAAATGTTAACTGAACAAAATTTATATTTAAAAACTGTGTTACGAGAGGCATATGACCTTGCTGTCCTGCCTCAACAACCCTCACCATAGAGATAGAATTGCCGCAGTGCAAGGCTGTGCATGGTTTGTACAGCCATTTATCAGTGTTGCCTGCACAATCAATTTCACATTCATCATGGTTTCAGTTTTTCCGTATTGATATCAATATCATAAATTTAGTTGTCCACTTTTCAATACAATTTTCAGTTTGTACCTATCAGTACATGTTTCAGCACAAGTGCCATGCCATCTTCAGCCTATTACAATATTATCATACAACTACACTACTACAGCATTAGCATCAATTTTTATCACAAATTCCTTAAAAAAATACACTAATTTTGATTCATATGACATTGTTTTATCTACATAGATTTAAAATTCTTAAAATGTTGCTTGAAATAAAATTTATTCCAGAAATCCTTCCTTTGTCAACCATTTAAGATATTGAAGATATGCCAAAACATGTACCAATAGGGACAAACTGAAAATTGTATTGAAAAGTTGACAATTAAATTTATGATACAGCTTAGGGGGGGGGGAGACTGCTGTGCCAACAATAGGTCAGCACTTGCTTAGTTCCTAACTACCTATTTGCAATCATGTCTCCAACACATAATAAAAAGGGGACAAATAACAGAAATGGAATGTCCTATAAGTGAAAAAGGTAAACTCTTACTCATCATTTCATTTAGTCTATTCCAGAAACAACTGATTTCTGTACTGAGAGATGATCTTTTATAAATCATAATCTACTTTTTAATTAAAAGACTCCATTGTGTATGTCTACCCATTATTATTCCCATATCAATGGGGTTGGAGATGTAATGTGGAGGGGGAGGTTTACTGCCGGATCCCCTTCTAGACACCAACCTCAAGAGAGGAAGTGACTGAAACTGGGCAAAGAGTTGGAAGGTAGAGGCAGTGAAATGGCTTCTATTGCCCTCACTTTTGCGTGACAAATATACTGTTTTCTACTAAGATATGTTATTTTAATGGGCGCCAAGACCTCAACGCTATGTTGAAATCTAAATTTGTATTTAACAACACCTAGCTCTGGTAGAACACCTTCAAGAATCTTTACTCTCAGATCGTGGTATGATTGGATCATTAACCCAACAAACAATTGTATCAGGAGAAGGAAATGGTCTTTATCTAATGCTACCTACTGAAAACGAAGATTGCATGGTTAAAAGAAATGAATTTATTGTATAAAAAACAAGTATAGCAAAATTAATAATAATAATAATAATTTTGAATTTAAATTGGAGCGTTGCGATGTAAATATTACCGCTAGAAAATTACGTGAAAACGGAGTCGGATAAATTACTGATTTTACTCTTATTCCCAAGTTATGAATTTACTGAATTACTGAATATGAAACAAAGAAAGACGAGAGATTGCGTAGTTATGTGTCATTCGCGCTTACCACTGGAAATTGCCGTAGCATTTCCCTCGTACTGGATGTTGAAGTGAGCTTCCCATAGCCTCCTGGACGTCGTCATCTTCTTCGTTGTTGATGATATATTTGTAGATATGAAGATTTATGGTCCGAACATCGGAACCAACACGTACAACCACAACGGTTAAGTTTCACAAAGATAGTCGCTAACTCCACTGAACATCGGAGCCACTCACTCGTGCAACCATACTGGTTAAATTTTATAACGATAGTCCTCGTTTCCACGGCGTGCCAACCATATATGCACCCGCCGCATCCCCACTCTTCAGCCGACTTCCAGCTTACGTGGTCTCCACTGATTGGCTGACCCCTCACGCGCTACTCCCCTCTTCTGGCTCATTACACTCGGCGGGAGGGTGAAGTCGTTTGCCGTTCCATACATCCGCCTTTTCTTTAAGCTGCAACGCAGGATTGTGTCATGCTTCCCGACAAGATTAAGCCTGTAGCTGAATTTCCAGTGACTCATCTCTCTCAACAAACTCTAACTGACAAAACTCCGTAAACTTCCGTAATCATATAATTTTCTATGATATTGTCGTTCGTAATAATTTGCTCGATAGCGTTTTCTATAACATAGAAAACCTATCTGTATGCTTATAATTTTATAAGAAAATGCTCCAAAAAATCAATTAATAATAATAATAATTTAATAATAATAATAAGTTAACATGAAAATTTCTCTTGGCTGAACAATTTGCCGCGTAAATAAATATAGAATGGCTTCCTACTGACTTATGCCAGTGGCATAAAAAACCCTCGAAAAACACGTTACATATTCGCCACATATTCGCCTCGGATCATCGGATGATTTACCGTGACGACGGTCCATTATCCGATTATCCCAGACACGTTAATAATCCCCATGCAAAATACATATTACATAAATGAAATCACCCTAAATTACATATATATACAGTCATAATTTTTCTTTACGCACTTTGCATCAATGTTTGTCGTCATAATGGATTGCACTTTGCAACCAGTCCAATGTTTTTCATATAGAATAATGTTCCACGGATATTTCCGCCTCTCAAATTTCTCTATGTTGGAAAATAGACATAAATAATGTGTGTGCACTATGTATTTATGATGTCATATTACACGCATTGAAGGTGTTCTGATATATTTATATCACCATAGAACTTCCTAATTTCACTGGAGGTCCCTTCCTTATGGTGAAATTTAATCTCACTTATCACTAGGGACCGGAAAAATTAGCATCTATTTGTTTCAAAATTAGCATCTATTTTCTTCAAAATTAGCATCTATTTTCTTCAAAATTAGCATCTATTTACAAAGTTAAAAATCATCACATTGTAATATTATTTTAACGACTTCATGGTTATGAAGTGCGGTTAAAGTCCTCAAACGAAAGCATTGTCAGTAGTTCAGCATTGCTTTCTTTCAAATTGCACCGTCTGTCTGTAACCACTGTGTTGTAATGGGACAACACACGCTCGCTATCAACATTGTTCGTTGGGGTCCACAAAACAGTATTTACAAATATGCTGAACTCTGTCTGAACTGCAGTTAATGCAAGCATGATATCACATTTTTCACTTTCTTTCATCTGGGTTTGAATTGCATTTAGCCAACTGTGGCCGAAGACGCGGCGAACAATGTACAGCGTGCTAACACTCACGCTGCGCCGTATGCTTGCACGCGGCCGAGTTCTGATGCGACGCAATGCGTAAATTAGACAGGAAGTTCCACACTCGGCATGGCCTACACTTAAATAGATTAGGAAAAGAGTATCTTAGTGATGAAATCTGCAAAATTGTAAATTCAAATGGTAAGAATAATTCAACAGTAATATCATTAGAGTGGAAGCAGGGAAACTGGTAGAAGAAGCCAAACGTGAGGTTTGGCATTCACATCTTTTAAAGTCAAATTTAACGGAGTGCAACAATGGTATTTCGGATTTGTCTAGCAACAATAATAATAACAATTATGATAATAATAATGTAAATAAATCACCAACACAAGCTTGCAAAAGTAACAAATTTAAAATTTACCACCAGAATGTCCAGTCTCTTTATAATAAAATTGATTACATAAATCTAATGCTTAAAAATGAACTTAAAGACATCTCAGCACTATGTATTTCAGAACATTGGCTGAAAGAGGAACAACTCGAATTAATTCAATTCCCAGGGTTTATACAAGCTAGTAAATACTCTAGATCTAATATTAGCCATGGTGGTACTTGCATCTTCTTAAGAAATAATTTAGATCATGAACAGATAACAGCTTATGATTATCTAATTATGGAACAGGATTTTGAATTCTCTGCTGTAAAAATTCAGCAGTTTAAGTTAATAATTGTATGCGTATACCGTTCTCCGTCAGGAAAGTTTCCTCTATTTATAGATAAACTAGAATTGTTACTCAATAACATGAGCAAAGTAAATTTTGATATAATAATTTGTGGGGATGTAAATGTGGATTTCTTAAAACTTGATAGAAATTGTGAATTATTAAACCAGTTACTAATTTCCTATGGACTGAAACCTACAGTAAATACACCAACAAGAATAACAAAATTTAGTAAAACCACTCCTGATCAAATTTTTATAAATACAGATAAATATCACCATTCAATAGAAGTCTATTGTCCGGGTTTTAGTGACCACCATGGACAAATACTGAGTTTTGAAGTATCCGAAGTAATCAATAATAATGATAATGGAGTAAAATCAAAGTGCAGGTCATTCACTGAATCAAATGTTACATATTTCAATGACTTATTAAATAAGGAAACATGGTCAGAAATTTATGAACTAGAAAATGTAAATGATAAATTTAATGCATTTAACAGTACCCTAAAACACTATTTTGAAATAGCATTCCCCTTTAAACGAAGAACTGTTCAAAATAACAAAACTAGCAATTGGATAACAACAGGGATTATAAATTCATGTCAAAGAAAGAAATTTCTACACAAATTATATAAACAATACCACACAACACCTGAATTCAATTTATACTACAAAAAATACACTAGCATATTAAATAAGGTAATAAGACTAGCAAAGAAAATGCATAATGATAATTTTATTTCCCAATCATCTAATAAAAACAGGGCGATGTGGTCCGTAATAAAGAAAGAAACTGGAAAATCTGCTAAAATACAAAGGAACATTACACTGACCAGAAATAATAAAGTGATTAATAATCCAGAGGAAATAGCAAACACTTTTAATGACTATTTTCTGGAAATTCCGCAAAAATTATTAAATAAATCACAAGTAAATACACTAAATTCTAATAATAAAATAAATATATGCAGTGATTCTTTATTTATAAATCATGTCACAAGTGAAGAGGTAAGAATAGTTATAAAAGAGCTAAAAAATAAATTCTGTGCTGGCATTGATGGCATCCCTGATGCAATTTTAAAGAAATGTGTAGAAAATATAATAAATCCACTTACGCACTTAATAAACAGTTCAATTCTCTCAGGAACTTACCCGGATATTTTGAAGTTATCAAAAGTAATTCCAGTGCACAAAAACGGTTCAAAAGATGAATTAGATAACTATCGTCCTATTACCTTACCAACTGGTATTGCAAAAATTGTGGAAAAAATTATGTATAAGAGACTGATAAGTTTCATAGAAAAAAATAAAATATTATCAAACTCACAACATGGATTTAGAACGGAAAAATCTACACAGACAGCAATTTACGAATGTAGTAATAGTATACTGAAATTAATTGACAATAAGGAACATGTAACTGGCCTATTCTTGGATTTATCGAAAGCATTTGATGTAGTTGACCATAAAATCCTCCTTACCAAACTAAATCAATACGGTGTTAGAGGTCTAGCTAATAAATGGATAGAGTCTTACTTAACAAGGCGTAAACAAATAGTAAGCTTGAGACACAAGGATGATGGAACCAAATTACTTAATGAAACATTGTCCAATGAGGGAATTATTGAATTTGGAGTACCCCAGGGATCGGTTTTGGGCCCACTACTCTTTCTTCTATATATAAATGATATAACACAGAACGTTCATTCACATAAGGAAATTTTGTTTGCGGACGATACAACACTCGTAATAAAAGGTGAAACTAAACAGGTCATACAGCAGTCTGCTGACTCCGTTACAGGAGAGTTAACCAAATGGTCACAAGATAATCGCCTCATAATAAACTATAAAAAGACAGTATGTCTAAATTTCCACACTATACAGAATAGGAATCCTGCGATGCCCAATATAACATTAAATGGTCATCAAATAGAAAATAAATCAGAAATAAAGTTTTTAGGACTATGGATACAACAAGACTTGAAATGGAATAAACATATACAATATCTGAATACTAAACTGAACTCGATGTGCTTTGCGTTACGTATTTTGAAAACCTGCACTAGCATGCACACATTAAGAAATACTTATTTTGCTTATTTCCATTCATACTTAAGATATGGGATCATATTTTGGGGTATGTCGCCAGATGTACTAAGCACGTTTCGGATACAAAAGAGAGCGATTAGAATTATGGCAAATGTAAACTCTAGAGAATCATGTAGACCTCTGTTTAAAGATTTAAACATTCTCCCACTGCCCTGCATATATATCTTTGAAAGTATTATGTTTTTTAAAAAGAATTTAATGAATAAAGATGTTTTTCTTAAAACAAACAATGATGTTCATAGGCATAACACAAGACAAAATCAAAACATTCATATTTCACACACACACACAAGCATATATCAAAAAGGAACTTTTCACACTGGAGTTAAATTATACAATAAACTACCCCAGTATATAAAACTGGCCCCAAAAATAAAAACCTTTGATAGAATGTTGAAAGCTTATCTGCAGTGCCATTGTTTTTACTCAGTAGTTGAATATTTTAGCGTATAGGAGTGATGGAATCTATAACTATATTTTACTTTTTTAATTTAATTTTAATACCTAGCTGTATGTTGTTGTATTTATAGAATTAAGTTTTCATATTATGATAATAGAGTGAGGTGTAAATAGTTGTGCAATAAGATTGTATCTATTAAGATTTGATATTATAATAAGTTATAAATAGTTATAATCTTAGTAATATATACCTGTTAGTTCTTTTATTTTATGCATGTAAATTCTGACGTGTCCTATATCAAAAATGTATTGAATGCATGTATTTGATCAAATGGAATAAATAAAAATCTATCTAATCTATCTAAAGACGAAATCATTGAGATTCGAGAAGACTGAATTGCGTTTCCCTGCGATGTAACAGTAGGCCTACTTGCGCAACTGTTGTGGCGCGCTAATCGCTAATTCGAACGTATCTCAAGGCGGCGAATGTAGCCAACCGTGGCCGAAGACGTGGCGAACGATGCACAGCGTACTAACACTCACGCTGCGCCGTATGCTTGCACGTGGCCGAGCTCTGATGCGACGCAATGCGTAAAGACGAAATCATTGAGATTCGAGAAGACTGAATTGCGTTTCCCTGCGATGTAACAGTAGGCCTACTTGCGCAACTGTTGTGGCGCGCTAATCGCTAATTCGAACGTATCTCAAGGCGGCGAATGTAGCCAACCGTGGCCGAAGACGTGGCGAACGATGCACAGCGTACTAACACTCACGCTGCGCCGTATGCTTGCACGTGGCCGAGCTCTGATGCGACGCAATGCGTAAAGACGAAATCATTGAGATTCGAGAAGACTGAACTGCGTTTCCCTGCGATGTAACAGTAGGCCTATTTGCGCGACTGTTGTGGCGCGCTAATCGCTAATTCGAACGTGTGTCAAGGTGGCGAATTTAGCCAACCGTGGCCGAAGACGCGGCGAACGATGTACAGCGTGCTAACACTTACGCTGCGCCGTATGCTTGCACGCGGCCGAGCTCTGATGCGACGCAATGCGTAAATACGAAATCATTGAGATTCGAGAAGACTGAACTGCGTTTCCCTGGGATGTAACAGTAGGCCTATTTGCGCAACTGTTGTGGCGTGCTAATCGCTAATTCGAACGTGTGTCAAGGTGGCGAATTTAGCCAACCGTGGCCGAAGACGCGGCGAACGATGTACAGCGTGCTAACACTCACGCTGCGCCGTATGCTTGCACGCGGCCGAGCTCTGATGCGACACAATGCGTAAAGACGAAATCATTGAGATTCGAGAAGACTGAACTGCGTTTCTCTGCGATGTAACAGTAGGCCTACTTGCACAACTGTTGTGGCGTGCTAATCGCTAATTCGAACGTGTCTCAAGGCTGCAAATTTAGCCAATCTTGGCCGAAGACGCGGCGTACGATGTACAGCGTGCTAACACTCACGCTGCGCCGTATGCTTGCACGCGACGCCTCGATCATTAATCGGCTCGTATCGAAGTTCGGATCAACTCGTTGTTGCTCGCTCTTCCTGTTAGTATCGCTTCGGGTAAGTTCTTGGACAATGACGACTGTTGTGGCGCGCTAAATCGAACGTGTTTCTACCTGAAGGTTATTACGGTCACTTATATGACGGTGTCAGTAATGAATGCGAGATATATGCGAGTACTTTTTCCCCCTGAAATTTCAATTAGAAACAAGGGGAGCGAGATATACGCGGGGGCGAGATATACGCGAGCAAATACGGTATATCGATCAGAGCGGTTGAAAAAGATATGCGTCATATTTGCAGTATTTCTCATGATTTCGCCGAAATATGTGGTTTTCGCCACTAAAATAACAAATTTTCGCAGAATTCGCACCAAAATCGCATATTTGTGCTAATTTCGCATTTTGGTCAAAATTCGCATTTTGTCGCATTTTGAATTTAGGTACCACAGTGCTTCACACCTTAAAACTATTTAAAAAATGGTTTTAACACATATTACAAAAAATCGCATTTATCGCAAATGCGAATTTTTCCGGTCCCTACTTATCACTGAGCACACGATCACACTATTGTGGCAGCGCCTCGTGACCATAATACTTAATCTCTCTTTAAAGTAGATTAAATTAATATTGACTTCTGAAAAAAAACCATATAACACCAAATATTTCTGTGCCGTAATCGCCCTGTCTTGTTAAGTTCCCGTAGACCATATTCTACTTAATACTAGTTCTCAACACAGACCAGTTCTCCTCACACAAATAATACCTTTGTACAAATTACCTTAAATTACACACTTACAAATCTTACATGGCGAGGCCGTAAACAGAAATCACGTGTGCTGATATGTATGAGTTTCATGAAGGACTGTCTCGCCTTCTGATGGCCCATCTTTTGTCCCGTGGACGCCTTAAGCAAAAATACCCTGTCCAAGCGCTCACCCATCTCTTGGGGACAAATGGGAATTCACCAGCGCTACCAAATTCTGGCCTTGGTGTATCGAGACATTATAGTGCTCAAGAGCATCCGACAATCCCGTCATATTTCCCTGTACCTTAAAAACTCTCAATTACTTACATACTACCCCCCTGTGTGACTTCTGATACGCCTGCCATGAAGACCAGATCTTCCACGCACCAAATACCACACTTACTCATTTGATAGGCTGGCTCGCCAGCTAAACACACTCACTTTATGACACATATTTTCGTAGACTATGTATATTATACGTCCCGTACAATCTGTTTCCCTTACTATCCTCCAGCACATATGCTGTTTTTCCAATACGTTTGGAAACTATAAATGTTACTGCGTCCCCTGCTTCCAACCTTGCCAGTGGCTCCCTTAAATGAACGTCATCACGTTGCTCTACCTACCTATTTCTCAGTATCTGTAACGATGCCCTGTTGCTACTGTCCACACATGCTAACCCTACTTTCCTCTGGTGTAACACCTCTACTTGACACTCTATGACCTAAAAATGTCACTTCTGACTGACAGAATGACGACTTAGACAGCTTCAAAGTGAACCCTGCCTGATCTAACTTCTGAAAAACTATATTTAAATGACGTAGATGCTCCTCAAAACTGCGTGAACTAATTACCATATCATCAATGTAAATGGTTACAAACTCTCCTGTGTCATCCCCTAATGCGATGTTTAAAGCCCGAATTAAAGCTGCTGAACTACTCTTTAACCCATAAGGTGTTCTACAAAATTGATAAAGATTATATTTATGACTAAAAGCTGTAAATGGTCTATCTTCGTACATAAGTGGCACTTGCCAAAAACTGGAACTCAAATCTACACAAGTGAAATACTTCTTCCCCTCAAATGTTTGCATTAATTCCTCTATTGACATAGATTTCAGCTGATCTGAACTAATTCTACTGTTAACCAAACGAGCGTCTAAACAAATACGAACTGTGCCGTCGGTCTTGGGTACCGTGATCAAAGAATTAACATATGGACTGTTAGAGTGCTCAATAATCCCATCTTCAAGCATCTGATTAATTTGTGCCTCAACTGCACTCTGATAAGCGAAAGGTACAGGATATCTATGTCCTGTGAATACTGACCTATCAATAACGTTCAATGAATGTGTATAACAATTGGCCATACCAATGCGATCCTCAAAAACTCTCCTATTACACAATAACACATCATAGAGCCGAACACATTGTTCCACCTCTATATTTCCCTGAAATGCAGCATCACGTAACGAGTCCTCTAGACATCCGTTCGTAATCACACTGCCCACAAAACATGGAGAACCCCGCTCTACGGCTGGCGATATCTCATTTAAAGTACAAATCACACCTACAACACTACTTCTCTGAATATGGTCATTGAACGCTACTTCTACTTCAGAATCTCCCCATTTAAATTTCAAACTCCCTACATCATAACATAAGTTACCCGACACTCTACTTAGCCACTCTGAACCCAAGATAACACTGAATACTAAATTTGGAATTACAAGGCAAATCTGCTTCTCTACATGATTATTAATTTTAATGTCTACTAAAACTTGCTTAGAAATTACTTTAGACCTCTTCCCAACAGCTGTGATAACAAAAGTGCTTTTAATTGGCATCTCCTCAAAATTTACTCCAATTCCTTTCATTTTATCATAAAATGCACTACTTATGCAACTCTTCATACAACCACTATCAATTAAAACATCTGTGTACGCCTCGGACACGTTAAATTTAACTATGGGGCTCTTACTAGCCACTTCCTGAACAATACCTTCATCATTTAGTTCACGTAATAATTCATTTCTTACATTAAGTCATAGGGTTCCTGTATAAGTGTATGGACAGGGCATGTTACAGACTGAGATTCTGACCTTACATCGCAGCCTGGTTCGTGTTTAGAGTATTGCTACCGCTTGGTGTAGTACTAGTTACTACTGCACTGGTCTGGTTGTTCTGGGTTGTATTAACGGTATCTCTCTGTCCGTTATTACCATTGGGCTGATTCCCTCCTTGACCCCTGTTCTGGTTATAATTATTATTATTATTATACCGCCCTTGGTTACCCCTATAATCGTTATTTCGACCTTGATTTCCCCTGAAATCATTATTTCTACCTTGGTAGTTCGTACCATACCCATTTCCTCTGTAATGGTTATGCTGATTATTATTATTACTATTTTGGTTCCCCCTATTTTGAACGCTGGCCCCTTCGCCACTGTTCCCTTGAACTTCCTGGTTCCTATTCTCATTAGGCCTGTTATTATTGTTACCCTGGTTCCTACCGAAATTCTCCTCGTAACCGCCTCTTCCCAGAGCATCGAATGTACTCAATAAATTCTCCACTTGTGAGATAGATTTAACATTTTGGATACAGGCAGCTTCTTTGATTCTGTATGGGAAATGTCTTAGTAATAGCCTGACTACATCACTCTCCTTCTTCAAACCATCTAGATATTTGCACGTTAATACCTGTCCTAAAAAGTACTCGGTCATAGTGTAGTTGCCTCTCGGGTTATATTTCCCACACACAATTCCCTCACGATGCTGAGACTGAATGACCTCATTCCAAAATTTCTCACAAAATTTAACTTTGAAATCTGTAATATTCTCAAAATTGTCTCTGTAGACAGCAAACCAGTTTCTTGTCTCCCCTACAAACGCTTGCTCTAAAATTTCAACTACCTGGCACCACTCAACACTACCATCTTCCAACCTCTCCCCGAATTTATTTTCTATAGTATTCATGAACTCCATTGGACAACCCTGCCGATTACTAAATTTGCCTAGTTCTATTTCCCTGTGTGTGCTATTCACATAAACTGGCCTACTCTGGCTATTTTCCTGCCTAATTCTAGCTTTCAACTTCTGTTCTAATTCAGCAATTTTCTCCTCAGCTTTTCTTTCGATATTAGTTACAGTTAACCTAATGCTCCCTTCCGATGCTTCAACTTTACCACTTAACTGAGCTTGTTTCTCACTAATCTCATTAATGCTTTCCTTATTCCTCTCCCTTAAAGTATTAACTTCAGTGATTATTTCTGCATGTACTTTATCAATTCTTCCCCCCAGCTGTTCTTTAACCTCTTTTGTTGCTACCTGAATCTTATCAATTTCTCCCCCCAATTGCTTTTTGACCTGCTGTGTTTCAAGTTGCACTAGTTCTTTTAAATTTTCAGCCTGTGTACTGATTCTAATTTCCAACTCTTCCTGTACTTTTCCTAACTGTCTACATCTGCTACAATTTCTTTAGCCTTCTCTTCCATCACCCCTCTGATTTCTCCTCTAATCTGCTCAAATTTCTTATCTAATTTTAGATTGTTGTCTTCAAATTTCTCATTTAATTTATTGCTCACTTCCTTACTGCTCTGTTCCAATTTAGCATTTAAACTATCACTCAGCTCCCTATTACTCTCTTTATTTTCCCTACTATTTTGTTCAAGTTTAGCGTTTAAAGCTTCAGTACTCTCTTTATTTTCCCTACTATTTTGTTCAAGTCTAGTGTTTAGCCTAAAGCTTCAGTACTCTCTTTATTTTCCCTACTGTTTTGTTCAAGTCTAGCATTATTTTGTTCGAGTTTAGCATTTAAAGCATCAGTACTAATTTTGTTTTGTTGCATAAACTGGAGAAGCAAACTTTCTAACCCTGCTTGACTGTTTTGATTATCCCCCTCAGTATCGGGATTTACCTCCGACATCCCTGTACTGCTTTCATTTCCAAGATTAGCCATACTGCTCGTATCTTCACTATCCAACTGGTGACCACTACGCAACTTCATCTCTTCCTCAACACTACCCATGCTGATACACACCGATAAATGAAAAACCCCCAAAATACAGGCACAGAAATATATACCCTTCTCCTTCCACAAATGTTATTAGGTTTTCAGCCCCAAGTTGGTAGCGACAAATGTAATGGCTTCAATTGCCCTCACTTTTGCGTGACAAATATACTGTTTTGCATATTAAGGCTTTCACGGCCCGGATTATTATATAAATAATTCATGCTTTTGGGCTAATGCCGTGTGTATTTTTAATTTGAACCATACGTTTCGGAGAAACCTTGCCTCCTTTTTCAATGGAAATAAACAATGTGGCCACAGAAAGTAAATCAATGAGATTACAAAAAAAAAATATATATATATAGATAAATTCCTCTGTTCGTCACCAGAGAGCAGCTGCCAGAAATTACTGTATGGACCATGGTGGAACGGCGGACAGATTAGTAAGTAACGAGAAGGTAAAGGGGGCGGTGTGGAAATATAGAAACTCTTCGAAGAATGAGGAGGGGGGGGGGGAGGGGGAGGATTAGATGGATATATAGGGAAACATAAACAAAAGGAAAGTGTATCTGAACGATACCTAACGTCATACAGTCAACGGCGAAAAAACAGATGGAAACTCCCCCAGTGACGAACAAAGGAGATCAAATCCAGGCTCTGAGCCCTAGAGGGAAAATGTACAATTTTAAATATGTGAAGAACAGAGAGACTGAGAGGAACTATCTCCCTAGATCCTTAATAACTGGTAGCCAAGTGTCACTTAGCTGATATCCAGTGTCTCTGTTAAAATTATTGGGATTTTTACGAATTTCAACTGCCTCCCTTATAATTCTAGACCAGTTGTGCTTAACAAGGGCAAGCGCATGAGCATCCTTGAAACAAACATCGTGCCCTGAAGACAGGGCATGTTCAGCTATAGCTGATTTGTCAGGTTGGTTTAGACGGATGTTCCTTTGATGTTCTTTGATGCGAGTTGCAATGGACCGTTTTGTTTGTCCAATGTAGACTTTTCCGCAAGTACATGGGACTTCATACACCCCAGGTTGTAGTGTTGGGGACAATTTATCTTTGTTTAATGCTAAACGTTGACCAATTTTCGTCATAGTGCCGAAAACTGTTTTTATCTTATGCTTGCGGAGAATCTTAGCAACGCGGTCAGTGGTGTTGTGAATATAAGGGAGGTAAGCAGTTCCTCTCACGTCGGAGCTCTGAGAAGGTTGTCTATCCCTCCTTCTGGGATGTAGGGACCTATATATAGTGGATTCATTATAGCCATTACCCTTAAAGATGGTTTGTAAGGCATGTAACTCTTCCTGAAGAGTTGATGCCTCACAAGGAATTATAACAACTCTAGCCAAAAGAGCGGAACGCATTTGTGAGGCATCAACTCTTCAGGAAGAGTTACATGCCTTACAAACCATCTTTAAGGGTAATGGCTATAATGAATCCACTATTTATATAGGTCCCTACATCCCAGAAGGAGGGATAGACAACCTTCTCAGAGCTCCGACGTGAGAGGAACTGCTTACCTCCCTTATATTCACAACACCACTGACCGCGTTGCTAAGATTCTCCGCAAGCATAAGATAAAAACAGTTTTCGGCACTATGACGAAAATTGGTCAACGTTTAGCATTAAACAAAGGTAAATTGTCCCCAACACTACAACCTGGGGTGTATGAAGTCCCATGTACTTGCGGAAAAGTCTACATTGGACAAACAAAACGGTCCATTGCAACTCGCATCAAAGAACATGAAAGGAACATCCGTCTAAACCAACCTGACAAATCAGCTATAGCTGAACATGCCCTGTCTTCAGGGCACGATGTTTGTTTCAAGGATGCTCATGCGCTTGCCCTTGTTAAGCACAACTGGTCTAGAATTATAAGGGAGGCAGTTGAAATTCGTAAAAATCCCAATAATTTTAACAGAGACACTGGATATCAGCTAAGTGACACTTGGCTACCAGTTATTAAGGATCTAGGGAGATAGTTCCTCTCAGTCTCTCTGTTCTTCACATATTTAAAATTGTACATTTTCCCTCTAGGGCTCAGAGCCTGGATTTGATCTCCTTTGTTCGTCACTGGGGGAGTTTCCATCTGTTTTTTCGCCGTTGACTGTATGACGTTAGGTATCGTTCAGATACACTTTCCTTTTGTTTATGTTTCCCTATATATCCATCTAATCCTCCCCCCTCCCCCCCCCCCTCCTCATTCTTCGAGGAGTTTCTATATTTCCACACCGCCCCCTTTACCTTCTCGTTACTTACTAATCTGTCCGCCGTTCCACCATGGTCCATACAGTAATTTCTGGCAGCTGCTCTCTGGTGACGAACAGAGGAACTTTCTGTGGCCACATTGTTTATTTCCATTGAAAAAGGAGGCAAGGTTTCTCCGAAACGTATGGTTCAAATTAAAAATACACACGGCATTAGCCCAAAAGCATGAATTATTTATATAAATATACTGTTTTCTACTAAGATATGTTATTTTAATGGGCGCCAAGACCTCAACGCTATGTTGAAATCTAAATTTGTATTTAACAACACCTAGCTCTGGTAGAACACCTTCAAGAATCTTTACTCTCAGATCGTGGTATGATTGGATCATTAACCCAACAAACAATTGTATCAGGAGAAGGAATTGGTCTTTATCTAATGCTACCTACTGAAAACGAAGATTGCATGGTTAAAAGAAATGAATTTATTGTATAAAAAACAAGTATAGCAAAATTAATAATAATAATAATAATTTTGAATTTAAATTGGAGCGTTGCGATGTAAATATTACCGCTAGAAAATTACGTGAAAACGGAGTCGGATAAATTACTGATTTTACTCTTATTCCCAAGTTATGAATTTACTGAATTACTGAATATGAAACAAAGAAAGACGAGAGATTGCGTAGTTATGTGTCATTCGCGCTTACCACTGGAAATTGCCGTAGCATTTCCCTCGTACTGGATGTTGAAGTGAGCTTCCCATAGCCTCCTGGACGTCGTCATCTTCTTCGTTGTTGATGATATATTTGTAGATATGAAGATTTATGGTCCGAACATCGGAACCAACACGTACAACCACAACGGTTAAGTTTCACAAAGATAGTCGCTAACTCCACTGAACATCGGAGCCACTCACTCGTGCAACCATACTGGTTAAATTTTATAACGATAGTCCTCGTTTCAACGGCGTGCCAACCATATATGCACCCGCCGCATCCCCACTCTTCAGCCGACTTCCAGCTTACGTGGTCTCCACTGATTGGCTGGCCCCTCACGCGCTACTCCCCTCTTCTGGCTCATTACACTCGGCGGGAGGGTGAAGTCGTTTGCCGTTCCAAACATCCGCCTTTTCTTTAAGCTGCTACGCAGGATTGCGTCATGCTTCCCGACAAGATTAAGCCTGTAGCTGAATTTCCAGTGACTCATCTCTCTCAACAAACTCTAACTGACAAAACTCCGTAAACTTCCGTAATCATATAATTTTCTATGATATTGTCGTTCGTAATAATTTGCTCGATAGCGTTTTCTATAACATAGAAAACCTATCTGTATGCTTATAATTTTATAAGAAAATGCTCCAAAAAATCAATTAATAATAATAATAATTTATTAATAATAATAAGTTAACATGAAAATTTCTCTTGGCTGAACAATTTGCCGCATAAATAAATATAGAATGGCTTCCTATTGACTTATGCCAGTGGCATAAAATCCCCTCGAAAAACACGTTACAGCAGTTGTCTACTGGAAGGCAACTTTTGCATGGAGTCGAAAATGGGGAAACTGTGTGAAGTTTAGAAGTCATTTTCAGTGCTGACTGTACAATCAATTTATACTTTCCAATCGGTCAAAACTCTTTCGCACTATTAGATTAGGTGGGGTAATTTTATATATATCACATTTTTCTGAAAAAAAAAAGTTGATGATGATCAGGTGCCATCAAGTATTCGTAGTCTCCTAGCGACTGCATGGATAGACTGTCTCCATATGATTCGGCCTTCATCCATATACTTCCGATCCTTCACTGACATATTATTCATGTTGGATTTGATGGAGTCGATCCATCTCAATGCTGGCCGCCCTCGTCTCCGAGACCCTTCCACCTTTCCAAGCATTATTGTCTTTTCCAACGAATCAGAATGTCTCATAATGTGTCCAAAATATGACGGCTGTAATCTTGTTATCAATGCTTGAAGAGACAGATCTGTTTGATTTTTTGAATTACCCATACATTTGTCTTCTTGGCTGTCCAAGGAATATGCAGTATCCTTCTCCAACACAGCTCCAACAGAGCTCAAAAGCATCAATATAATTCCTATCTGAAAATAAATAAATTGCATGTAGCTTAATATTGTTCACTGATAATGTTTTTCGACCGTCACACGGTCATCATCACATCCTCATCACAAGGCTTGGTTTAAAATTATACAAGGGGCATACTGAAAGTCATGAACAACATTTATTTATAGAAGTATGTTTACTAATATTGCGATACACTGAATACAGCATTTCACACTATAAACTTTTGTTTAGTTTTCAACATAGTCTCCATTCTTTTGGACACAATTTCCCACCGTTGCGGAAGTTTGAAAATACTTTGATGCTAGAAGTAGACTGTGGAAACATCTGTAAGTTTGCTATTATGTTATTGCATGTCTTTCTGAGTGGTGCTGTACTGTTTTAATCAATGTTTCTATTAATGTAATGTACAACCAATTTTAACACTATGGCATTCATAGCCCCCGAAACATGTACTGAAATGTATTTTAATTGATCTTGGAATATAAAGGATTGAATAGGCAGATACTCAAAATCTTTGTCATATTTTGTAACTTGTCAATACGGACCCAAAAAGATGAATTCAAAATTCTCGGCGACAAGTGAAGGTACACACACTCTTAGACCTGGCACAGGCTCAACTTGACAAACTATTGTGGAAGGATCGGTGCATCATTTGGATGGTCCGGATCGACTCCCGTACAACATCAGCACAATTTTGAGGACTAATAGCACCCTACATTACAATAACAAACAGTGGCGAATCGTCTGCGTACTGGTGGCTTACAGGCCAGTATTCCTTCAGGTGTTCCATCGACTCTACAAAATCGACATGGAAGACTCGTATCCTGTTGAGAAAATCAGTGTGGGTTGACAAATGGCCTAGTGTCATTAGTGATGAATTGTTCCTCTCTCTTTCTCGCACTGATTGCCACAATGACAATTTAATGGGTCGCACAATCGTGTGCGACAACATACGAAGAGAGAGATAATAATAATATCTTATGGCCTCGGGAGCTGGGTGCAAGTTTTGCAATTTGACACCCAGAGGGTAGCTTGCTTGTCGAATTTCGTTGTTCCTTGAATCACTATGAAAGTCAAGGAGGTTAGATATCTAAGCTCCTTGGACACTATCGCGCTTTCTAGTAGAGAAATGAGGAACTTTGTGTTGGCGGAAACTCACGAGATTCATTTTGCCATTATGAACACGGCCAACTGAATTCAAATGGGTTCTTTGACATGCCAACATCGTATGACATGCGTGTCGTATTTTTGACGCCTTTCAAAAATCACTTACCACGACCAGGAGCGAATCTGCAATCTCGGGGTTAGTAGACCGACACGCTATCCTCTCACCCACCGTGGCAAGCTGAAGAGAGAGGTGCCCAGACATTATTGTCGAGAGGCACAGAACCAACTCTGGGCTTTATGGTCTGGGAAGCTATCAGCTACAATGTAAAATTTCAATTAGGAATTGTTGAGGGCAATATGACTATAGTTAAAGCCCTGCGCGGATGCGGATATTCGCGGATAAACCCGCGGATATCCGCAACATTTTTCGCCATGCGGGTATACTTCGCATGTCTTTGCGGATAGCGGATAAGCTGCGGATAATGTTTGGAATAAATTTGCGGATAGTTTTTAGAATACAATCCGAACTTGTTGAATATCATGGGGAAAGTTGGCTAATTGTGCGCAGCAGGTATTCGTGTGCACCTATGTTTTTCGAGTTGGTAGTACAACTAGCAACTCATTTCACTGCTACCCTAAAGCTGTCATCGTACCTATCTGATAGGGACAGTCAGCATAATGCCAGTCGCTGTGTGATAACCGGAGGCTTGGATGAAGAAACTTAACACGTTGCATGTTACAGACAGTTTAGTTTGTATGTAACGGAGACCCTCGCTTGCCCGCTCGCCCGTGGCGCGAACCTGTCTCCCGCCACGCACTTTGCCATTATGCGGCGCCCACGGGGCACTGAGTCATTGAGTATAGGAATTTGTACTTACCTAGTTCACAGCTGGTGCTGAAAATGTTCGCCATTCACTGCTACATATCGCTGGCACCTTTTTATGAAACTGGCATTTACTCTCTGAAGTTCCTCAGCACCGATTGACTGTATTTCAGCTGTAATATAGTCTTTAAGCTCATTTATAGTGTGAGGGTTTCTTGCATACACTCTATTTTTAAGTGTCCTCCACAAATAAAAGTCACATGGTGATAAGTCTGGGCTTCGCGGGGGCCACACGTTCCGACTTATAATCCTCGTACCGAAAATGCGACGCAATTCTGTCATGGATGCTTCGGCAGTGTGAGCAGTGGCAGAATCTTGTTGAAAGTAATTTGACAATCGCTCTCCGTAAGTCAGTTCGTCAAAAAATTGGTCAAGGATCACATTGAGTACAAATGTAAGTACAAATTCATATACTCAATGACTCAGTGCCGCGCGAGCGCCGCATAACGGCAAAGTGCCTGGCGGGAGACAGGCGCGCAACGCGGGCGAGCGGGCAAGCGAGGGTCTCCGTTACATACCAACTAAACTCTCTGTATTTTCTGTAGCCAGCAAATAAGAAGGTAAGCCTACAGTTGTGAGTCAATTATTTAAAATTAAATGTAGTTTTAAATGCCAATTTGTACAGTGGTTTTACATGTATTTATTTTTCAATATAATAGATTGGTTTACCGGGATTCAGTGAGTTACGTTTTAAAAGCAGAGTGGGGTAATGGTGCGCACATCATATATGATACAAGTACTACAAATACAAATACAACGCGACATTAATGGCAAAATATTTCGCGTTTGTTCCCCAGATGCCAAGAAATTACACGCGGAAAACGGAGAAAAACTCCTACCCAGCAGAAAATGTGCAGAAATCTCGACGTGCAATTAGGGATGATGGGAGGAAAATAGGGAAGCGGGGAGAAGTTTCAACATTCCCCAGTCAATACTACCAAAACAGTTGCTGAAAAATTGTCTTGCTCCACCTCGCATAATTATCCGAATACCTTTTGACATTGGCAAAATTATTTTATGGCTTAACGCCCACAAAGCTTGTCAGACGGTTCGAGTTCAAGTTTGCAAAGGAGAATAAAATTCCCCATAATTTCCATAAAGTTAAAAGTCTGGCAGGTAAATATTGGTTGTATGAGTTCTTGAAGAGCTGCATTAACGTTTAGACAACCTAAAAGAACAAGCCTAATTGGATTGCAACCTTTAATGCTGAGGAAACGAAGATATTTTATTCTAATATCCAAAACTGCAGAATTTTTGTTCATTGCAGTGTTATCATAAATCCGAGTGGAAGCCAATCAGCAGAGGGATAAGACAAGGCTGTGGACTCTCTCCATCTACATGGATGCTATAATAAAGGAATGGAGGCATGGAACAATAATACTAGGAAGTGAAGCTTCGCCCTTTTCGCGTTCCTCTATAGACGGCAGCACATGTGTTCGACTAGGGCGATATGAGTGAGTAGTGAACGAATGTATTTTGACTGGACAGTTGAACATACCATTGCTGCCAACAAATGTAGATTGACACTAATGGTCCAGTATTGTAAAAAACGGCAAAAATATGATGATTTTGGGTTTATATAACAATGAGAATACATGTATTAGTATATGTAAGCTTATAAATCAAAGACGAAATGTTGTTAAACGTGTACAGCTCTACCTAGTGCATCGTCAACTAATTGCCAGTTACGTACTAACCCACGACATAGTTGGCTATCATTTATGATTTGTGGATGTTGTTGCCATGCCGTTAGTTTATCATTTATAAGTTATTCATTTTGCTTTATACGTGTTATTCTTCTTGCGATATATGTTACTTTTAGTTTTCGCAGAGAAATAACATAAAAACAACATAAGAAGCGATGTGGTTTTTATTGCGCTGCTCTTTGGTGCAGTGAGAAATGTATTTCGATGCACAGTTTCCTGCCGATTCGATCCTGGAAGGTAAGTCATGAACTACTATTTTCGCTGATAATTTTTTTCTTTTGGGTATACGGGAGATAAAAAACTCGTATTAGCTAATGAATTACACTACCCATGTGGTTTTATCTACTATTATAATAATATAATACACAGGTAATTGTGATGACCAGGGTGTCCTATGCCACTGTAGTGAATTAACACAATTTTAAAGAACGATTCCTGTGAAAGGAAATTCAGATTACAAAATTAGAATAAAGATACTCCCATCTGTTTGCATTAGAACTAGACTACTACATTTCAGTCATTTATGCACATATATATTTTAGGTATTGAGGAGGCCTAGGTCGCTGTAGCATACCGTCAACTGGGGCTACTTTACACAGACCGGGTAACTTTACACACTTTTCGCTAAAATCTTTTGAGTCTGTACGTGGTTGGTTTTGGAAGTTTTGAGTAAAATGCCTGTTTATACAAGACGCTTTGGGCTGTACTAGTAAGAAAACCGTGTTTGTGTTATTTGTACTTCACTCCGTTGGATAATAATTGCAACTTAGTGCACTTGAGTATCTGTACATATGGTAAGTTGTATAGAAACTTTCATTTCTATGACAGTCATATTTTTTTATAGATGTTCTAATTTGTGACAAATCAATTTCCTTAAAGACTTGAGAGGCGGAAATTAGATGTGGAACGTGTTTACTTGTTGAGTCACATTACTAGGAAGCCTAAAATAACGGAAGGTGCACTACTCGCCCTTGGAGGGGGTAACTTTACACAGGCTATTTGACACAAAAGCCAGTGTTTACTATTTCATATTTGAATCCCAGAGTATTTGAGTGCTGTGTATTAGTAAGAGCCTAGTAATGTGACTCAACAAGGAAACATGTTCCACATCCACCTCCCGCCTCTCTAGTCTTTAGGGAAATTTATTTGTCACAAATTAGAACATCTAGTAAAATATGACCATGTCATAGAAATGAAAGTTTCTATACAACTTAACAACAATACAGTGCATTTATATCTGCAGTTAATATCCAAAGGAGTGAAATAGAAAAAACACAAATACGGGCTTTTACTCGTACAGCTCGCAGCGTCTTGTATTAACAGGCATTTTACTCAAAATTTCCAAAACCAGCTACCTGAAGTCACTGATATAAATATAGAGTCTATTAACGTTACATTTCTGTTAATGATGCCTTAGGATCCTGTAAACAAAGTTTGGTATCTTCTTACTAACATTTCAGCAGTATTGATTTTATATTTATTTTCACCAACAATAATAAAAAAAACGTTTGATACACGTTTAATTTATTTTATAATGTAGTCAGACAATACAATTAAGCTATGAAAGTATCCTCTTTACTTCAAATGAATGTTATCTTTCCAATGAAAAGTTCCAGGCATGTGTCAAGTTACCCCTTGTGAGGCTGTATAGCCAAACGCCATGATAAGTGCATGTCTGTGTAAAGTAACCCCAAGGGTGGGGTAACTTTACACACGTGTTCATTTATTTTTAAAAGTGTCTGAGAGATAGTTTGCACTCACGGTGACGTCATGTTCTTTTGTAAGTACCCTTAAGGAATACATAAACATGTCGCAATCAATTTAACAACCTATCACGACAAATAAAATTTAAAAAAACACATGAAAAGTGTGTAAAGTAACCCCAGCTGACGGTACTAAAATTGAAAGTCATTAGAAATAATTATTCCCTTCAAAGGAGATTTGCATATTAAAGGATTGACAGAACGTAATGTACTGGGATTTCATTATGAGTATATGTAATGAAGGCATTCTTTCAGTGTAGCCTAAACAAACTGTTAGTTGTAACTCTTCAGTCGGTCAACAGGAATTTGCCCAATGATGGGTGGGGTTCAATGTATATAATATATGAATAGTTGATTGTAATAGTAGGCTACCGTACTTTGTATTACTCTTAATGTCTTTTATGTTGTATAAAAGAAAATGGTGGAAGCCGTCAATAAATATGTATGTATGTATGTATGTATGTATGTATGTATGTCCTGTCATGAAATAATGTGCTATGTATTGAAATATAACATTAACGTGCAACTAAAAAAAAAAAAAAAAACTTTGTGTTGCAGGGACCTCGGATGTTTCAGGCATGAGAATTGAGGACACCCAAGGTGATGGAAAGTTCATACCGTTGGGGTCAGCAGGGAACAAAAGTTGACCAAAGGAGAATTGCATCCTCTAGAGTCTAGACAGTCTAAACTTCTGTGGACATTGTCCTATATAAAATACTTATTTTATTTATTTATTTATAGGGTACAGAAAGTCCCAGTGAGCTGATAGCTCAAGGGGGGACCGCCCTTTACAAATATGGCTTAGTAACTAACTTAATACTAGAATATACTAAGGTGGTAGGAACATTTATTCAGTGCTTATGAGTCCATCTATATTCTTCAACATATTGTTTCAGGAAGTACCTGCGTGCTTCCTTTTTGAATTTGTTTAAGTTTACAATTTGTCTCAGTTTAGGAGGTAAGTTATTATAAGTTGTGCTGGCGGAATAGGAAATACTTTTAATACCATATCTAGTTGTGTTTGTTGACTCCATGTATAACTGGTTTGCTGATCTTGTGTTATGGGTATGAATGTCTTTCCTGCATTGAAGTTCAGTATTAAGACTAATAAGACCATGTTTATATCTGAACATAAATAAAGCTTCAGAGTAGTTGAGCTGGCTTCGTAATGGCAATATGTTTGTCTCCTGAAATACTTGTACAGTTGGTTTCCTAAAATCGTAACCATACATGATTTTAATTGCTCTTTTTTGGAGTACTTCGAGCTCATTTATTGATTCCTGTGTGCATTTACTCCATATTATGTTCATGTATATAAGGTGAGAATGAATAAGAGAGGCATATATGCTCCTTAAATGTTGATTGCTTATTCCATAATCCCTTAACCTTTTTAGAACACCAATTACATTCGTAATTTTCTTTTTCACATTTGTGACATGATCATTCCAACTTAGGTTATTGTCCAAAGTTAGGCCTAAATATGTGTATTGTTTAACCCGTTCGATGGGCGCATTGCCAATTTTAACTATGTTGGAAGTGTTTGAACTGTAAGCTGGTTTATGAAATAGCATGTATTTTGTTTTTGAGGTGCTTATCATTAAATTATTTTTTGATAGCCATGTTGTTAGTATATTTAGATCCTTTTGCATATTCTCCATAATCCTTTGTTCACATGCGCTCTCGTAAAGTAGAAATATATCATCTGCAAATAGAAATATTTTACCAGTAAACTCTAAATAACCTATATCATTAATAAATATCAGGAACAGCAATGGTCCAAGCACTGACCCTTGTGGGACACCGCATTTAACATCAGATATGGACCCTTTAGTTTTATTAATATTAACATACTGCTTCCTGTTAGACAGGTAGTTTTGAAACCACTCAAAGGCTATTCCTCTTATTCCTGCATTTGATAATTTACTTAGCAACAAGATATGGTTAACTGTGTCAAATGCCTTAGCAAGATCTATAAATAGTCCTGCTGCTATTTTATTATTATCTAATGCTTTATGTATAAGTGACACTACGTCAAATGCTACTGAATCAGTGCTATGTTTGGGAAGGAAGCCATACTGATATTTGAAGAAGAAATTGTTTTTTGTTAGGAAATTCAGGACTTGTTTCTTGATTATTATTTCCAGTACTTTTACAAGTGAGGATAATATACACAACGGTCTGTAATTACTGGGATTAGATACATCACCTTTTTTAAATACTGGCACCACTCTTGCTAATTTACATTTATCTGGTATTACTCCTGTTTGCAGTGACAAGTTAATTATATCAGCAAGCAATGGAGCCAGATGATTGGCACATCTCTTAAGGAGTATGTTATTTATTCCATCGTCTGTGTAATTATTTTTGTTCGCAAGGTTTTGAATGATTTGTTTAACCTCCGTCACATTTGTTGGTTTTATGTATAGTGAGTTACAGATCGTCTGGTTCGAAGGCAAAATTGGGTTCTTTGGAGTAAGATCTTTAACCAAGTTTTCTACAACATTTATGAAATACATGTTAAATGCTCTACATATATCTTGGCCAGAGGTGTATCGTACGTTTTCATATTCAATTTCTACAATGTTTCGTGTATTATGAGGTTTGCCAAGTATTTGATTTACTGCCTTCCACATTCCTTTCATCGTATTCCCTTCCCTAATTACATTGTTGTAGTATAACTTTTTCAGTGCTCTTTTCATTCTAGTCACATCCCTACTACATTGTGTGTACTCTTGAATGGTTTCAGTTGAAGGGTTTTTAGTTTTAGTTTTTGCATACAAATTATTTTTTCTTTTTACCGCTTCCAGAAACTCATGTGTTACCCATGGATTATGTGTGCCTTTTACCTGTGGTTTTTGCTTAATATTTATACTAGCTGTCTTAAGTCCATTACTAATGAAATCACAAAGCTGATTATATGCTTCGTTGACGTCAGTAGATAGATTTGGCAATTTATTTTTTGAAAAGAAATTGTTCAGTTTGGCATAACTTATTTTCGTAAATGTTTGTATATTTGAACGATTATTGAATTGCGTACTCACTTCTGGTTGTGATGTAATTTCTAGAATTAAAATATTATGATCACTAAGGTCACTCATAACATTATACAAATAGAAGTTATCATTGGCAAAGTTAGAATGTATATGGTCAATTAAAGTTGAAGAAGTAAGCGTTATTCTTGTTGGCAGTCTTGTATTGCATGGATAAAAACTAAAGCAATTCAGTAAAGACGAATAGGCCCTGTGAATAATGCTGTCTTTTAGAAAATCTATATTATCGTCTCCGATGAGTAGTGTGTTTGGGTTAGTATTGCAAAGTATGCGTTCAAGGTCAAGCATAAATTCGTTTGCATTACTCTCCCTTGGGTTATAGTAAGAAATTACACTGTATCTTCTGTGTTTCTGAAATATTTCAATTTGAAGTATACTGTGATAACTATTAATGGTGTTAATAACCTTGGTTGCCCATTTTCTAGATACATATATTGACAGACCTCCTCCAGTCCCGTCTCGCGTTACATGGTGTGATTCAAAGCTTGGAATGTTATAATAGTGTGTTTCTTTGTCTGACAACCAATTTTCTGTTATGACTATTAAATCTATTTCTAAAATCTCGTCAATAAGGAGCATAATATCCTCGAACTTATTCCGAACACTTCGTGCATTGATGTAGATACATTTAAATTTTGAATGCAAAATCTCATTTTTAGTATGTAAATTATAGTTTTCAATAGAATCACAATGAATTTCAACAGAGCTTAATGTTTCGTTGTGTTTATAATCGTCTACGTCCATTAAATCTATAAAATGCAACTTTGGATGTGTGATACCTGCAGTACTTATTGTCCGTATTTTTTCTCGAGGTGGGCGATCTTCGCTTCACTGCAGATGAGTGTGCTTGGGCCATCTCGAGCTTCCCGGACATAAATCTTGCAGTCTCTTGTCCAGGTTCCGAATATCTTCCCATTCTGCTTCAGGATCCGGCATCTTCTTGCAATGTAGTCGTTCCTGGGTGATAGGTGGTCATTTATAAAAATATTGCGTATAGGGCAATTCAGTCCAATGTCCTGGGTTGTTATAACTCTCTTCTGAATTCTCGCATTCACTATTTCGTCCTTCTTCCACCTGTTGGTGAATTTCACTACGATTCGCCCCACGTCCCCTCCCCTCGCCGGCAAACGATGAGCGACATCGATTTCGCGGAGTCCCAACTCAACACCCAATGCCCTGGAAGCTTGGATCACTAGGTCGTAAACATTTTCCCTCGGCATTTCTGGCATTCCACTTAATATCAAATTGTTCCTACGCGTGTACTGCTTAAGGTCTTCTGACCCATCTAACGCTTGCTTCGTGTCATTGTTTATACTCGCCAACGATTTTTCCATTTCCAGTGTTCTTTTCTTTATCTCATTTGTGAGGTTTTTGAAATCTTCAAACTGCTCGTTTATGAATTCCGTGGCTTGCTTAATTATTTTTAAGTCCTGCATGAAAGTGTTCCTTAGTTCATTTACAGACAACTGTATCTTTTCTGTAACCTCCTTCACCAAGTCACAATCACTGAAATTGAGTGGTGGGTGACAATCGTCGCGATTGCATTTCCACACCTTTTGCGGATCACTTTTTATAGACTCGTAAGCCTTCTTAGAAAGTCTTGTGCATTCCTTGTGGAAATTACGCCCACAATCCCCTTCACAACTAACGAATTCCTCGCTATTTTTCACCTTTTTCCCGCACGGAGAACAAACATTACTAGCCATAGCCGCCATCTTTTTTATATATACTTAATTTTGACCAATTGAAAATGAGTTGCACCTTTCTCGGTCCGTGAGTGTATTTATATGTGGGGTGTGAGTGACGATGGTGATTGTTTTAAGGGGCATAACATCGAGGTCATCTGCTCCGATGAGGAGTGTGTCTTCCTGTGCATCATATTTTTGTTTTAATTGTGTCAGCCTTGCCCTTCTGATTAAAGAGGCTAGTTCTGTTCTTGACTTGACACCTATCTGCCATGTGTGTTAATTTGTGAGGAAATTCATTTGCAGTATTTTAATGCAGTATTGTTCGAATGGGTGTGAACCATACTGGTTAATGTGACAATGTTGCTTAATATTGAGCTTGGTACATACAGGGTTTGTCCTGAAAGTAGTGGGCCTGTGTCAATTTAAAAAAAATATATTGACAGAAATGATACATATGCTCAATATTCTTCAAAGTAGGACCCTTCTGCATCCACACACCGCTGTCAGCTAACTTTTCAACCCTCGTATGCTTTCTGGAAGGCAGCAACCGGAATGCTGTCGAGCTCCCTCGTCACGGTTGTTGCAACGCTTCCACGGAGCTGTGACGATGCCCTTTTAGGGTGGTTTTGGGGTGGGGGAAGAGGATAAAGTCTGCTGGGGAAATGTCGGGACTGTAGGGTTGCGATGTTACGTTGGGCCAGGTGGAAGGCTGTGTGGCGTGGCGCATTGTCATGATGGAGCCACCAGGAGTTAGCGATCGCTGGGCAAACACGGACGACGCGTTTTCTCAGCCGTTTAAAAACCTCCATGAAAGAACCTTACTCTGCGGTCATTGTCCAAAAAATTCTTTACACTTGCCACATTTTCATCCGTTATGGTGCTCGAAGGTCGTCCTGAATGTGCGCCGTCTTCAACTTCCTCTCTCCCCTCCCGAAACCGCTTGTATCAGTCAAAAAAAAACTCAATCTGCCCATGGCGTTATCACCGTAAGCAGTCTTGATCATATCGTGAGTCTTTTTCCCGGTTTTGCCGAGCATAACACAACATTTTATGGTGTAGTGCGCCGTTTCAACAGACTAACCATGATGCAGCGTGACGATTGCACTTGCAGAGGTTATGGACACGAGCGATTTACACTCCACTGCAACTGGGAACCAACTGTGTGGCTGACTCCCAGCCTTCCTTACACCCCCCTCCACCAACCCCAGGTGGAGAAGCCGCGGGCAGTCTATCCGTCAGCGGGGGAAAAATCCAGTCTGACTACTTTCAGGACAGACTCTGTACTTTTATTGGTAGGCCTACCAGTGAAGGTCACGAGAAGCTATGAAAACCATTTCTTAATGAAATTAGCCCTTAATAGCTTTTATAATGATTCAAAATTGATCTGGAAATGATGTAGTTCACTCCTCCGCTGTCTATAACCCACCCGCCTTCCTAAATTATATCACGACTTATATAGTAAAATTTCAGCTGTGTTTGCTATTATCCGCATGAATTATGCACAAGTACAGCATTGCCAAACCCACGCATACGGTCCTAATTTTATAGGCTTCTTTGCTTTTTCTTTTGTGCGCTATAAAATTTGTTTTTGTAAAGTTCACATTTCTGTGGACCAATAATTATGACAATGGTTGCAGCCTAACACGTCCAATTCAATGGTTACAGCCTAAAGTTTCGTCAACAGTGCCCCGCTAGCTTCCCACGGCAAAGGCTTCACCTCAACCCGACTATTCTGACCTTTGTTTTGTCCACACCAATAATTATAATGGTTGCAGCCTAACACGTCAAATCCAGTGATTGTTTGACAATGGCTACAGCCCAGGTCAGTTTTTTTTAATGATTTTGCTTGCCTACCATGATACCAGTTTCTGCCTTGAGAAAGGATATCTTATCAACATGGCCGATAACCTCGATGTTAGGCCCCTTAAAACAACAATTATCTTATCAACATTTATCACATTTTAAGGTGTCCAGAGGAAGACTCAGCCTTGTCAGCTATTGGCAGATTGATGGAATGGACAGCGACTATAGTTGGACCCGATTTTCGTGCTTCTGTAACTGAACTGCTATCGACTAGATTTTCTGCTGATATGATAATGTGCCACATGTTGCAGCTACACTTCGATCCTACAACCTTGTGCACAGAAGGCAAGTATATTACCGCAGTGTAAAACTGCCAGTTACTGCGTATCTGACAATGCTCTTCTTTTCTATTCCTTCCCGTATGACTGGTCACGTCTTCCAGCCGTACAAGGATATACAGCCCAACAAAATTATTGTTAGATTGAATTTCCTGTGTAGAGGCAGAAAGGAAAATGAACTTTAAATATATTACACAGTAGGAGTGCATAACTGCCTGCAAACATGCATTCTTACAGTTACTAGGCTATATTGAAGGTTCATTGTGTCTCACAATTTGTTAGAGGTATGTTTTGTCAATACACACACTGTATAACAAGGCGGTGGGGGTTATAGACAGCATAGTAGAAAACATCATAAATTGTGAATGTAAGTGGAACGCGGCACTTGCAGCAGACATGAATGTGGCTTTTACATACCTTGTGTCCTCGTTTCATCTTCTGGGCGATATTACGTATCGAAATTACGAACCCTGGTCACTACTGAACCTCATATATGTCCTCAAATTCGTAATTATGTGTTTTATTTCTTGCTATTCTAAAAACTGGGCACCATATTTCGACAGCCCTTTCATCTCGTTCGACTGTCAACAAGGTGCACTCTATCGGGACGCAGCGAGGAGCTCACTTTGTTGCCAACATGTGAGATACAAAATCACTGTTGATAAAAAAAAATATCGGGACGTGTTAGTCTGTAACCATTGTCAAAACTCAATTGATTTGGGCACGTTAGGCTGTGCTGAGCGCAGCTGGAGGGACACGGTTGACTCAAAACCATTGATCTAGGCGCGTTAGGCTGTAACCATTGTCAAAAACCATTGGATTGGACAAAATAAAGGTCGGGGGTAGGCGGGGCCTCTGACTGCGCGCAGCTAGCGGGGCACAGTTGACAGAAAACCATTGATCTGGGCGTGTTAGGCTGTAACCATTGTGAAAACCACAGTTGTGCGGGGAAAAAATCAAATTTTTATTTCAGCGGAGATATTGCTTAGTAAATACACAGCAGATAAAATATAAAAAAACATATTTATCACAGAAAAGAAAAATATTGCACACATTTATCACGGAGCAGGAAAATAAGTTTCATTATGAAAGAAAAAACACTCATTTCAGTGGGAAAAAACCATTACAGAGCGAAATTTTGCACAAACTAGCGTAATTAGAGCAGTGGAAAAAAATAGCTAAATAGTACCACTTTTATACTTTCATGGCGGAAGTTCCTTTTAGTGGGTGGGTGGATATAGTTCCGAAGTTATTTTAAAGAACTGATGTACTCTGGCTTCTTGGGGATAATTAGTCTTGAAGAGATGTTCCGCTATGTAGCCCGTAAAATGGGCCTTCTTCTTTCCGAAGATTGGAATACTGGATCACACATTTCTCCACTCCCGTTCAATGTTTTAGTGTGCACTGAAAGTTGTGGAACGTTGGCAGCCTGCATGGTGCGGATATTTCTGTTGAAGACTTCGCCGCTTCTCTGGGTAGAAACAAATTCCAACTCGTGGTTCACTCACAGATGTACAAAACCATCATTTTTACGTGCATTGTACGCAGCCCAGCAGTCCGAAATAAAATTATCGAACCCAGTAATGTAGCGTTAATTATTGCCCCATGTTGGTAGCGACAATTGTAACAGATTTGCTTAGGCTGGGATGACAAGTGGAACGGTATTTACTTTGCTCCACGTTGAGCGTACAAATGTAGCAGTTTTGCTAGCCCCCCCTTTGCCTAAGATATGTTGTTTTAATGGGCGCCAAGACCTCAATGCAATGTTGAAATCTAAATTTGTATTTAACAACGTCTAGCTCTGGCAGAACACCTTCAAGACTCTATTCACTCAGATCGTGGTATGATTTGATCATTAACCCAACAAACAATTGTATCAGGTGAAGGAATTGGTCTATATCTAATGCTACCTACTGAAAGCAAAGATTGCATTGTAAAAGAAATGAATTTATTATATAAAACAAGAATAGCAAAATTAATAATAATAATAAGTTTAAAATTTAAATAGGAGCGTTGTGATATTAATATTACCGATAGAAAATTACGTGAAAACGGAGTCTGATAAATTATTGATTTTACTCTTATTCCCAAGCTATGAAGTTACTGAAATATGAAATATAAAACCAAGAGAAATGAGAGATTGCGTATTTCTGCGTCATTCGCGCTTACCACTGGAAATTGCCGAAACATTTCCCTCGTACTGGATGATGCTGTGAGCTTCCCACAGTCTCCTGGACGTCGACATCTTCGTCGATATTTGATGAGATTCTGGTAGATTAGATAATTCTATGGTCCGTACCTCGGACCCAAACACTCGTACAACCGCACTGGTTAAGTTTTACAAAAGTTAGTCCTCCAATCCACGGAACATCGGAGCGATTCCCGCGTACAACCGTACCCGTTAAGTTCTATACAGATAGTCGCTAACTCCACTGAACATCGGAGCCACTCGCACGCGCACCCATACTCGTCAAGTATTTCATAGATCGTCCACGTTCCACGGCGCGTCGAACGATATATGCACCCGCCGTTTCCCCACTCTTCATCCGACTTGTAGCTTACGTGGTCCTCATTGATTGGCTGACCCACCACGCGATCTTCCCCTCCTCTGGGTCATTACACTCGGCGGGAGGGTTCCGTTCCAACAATTCGCCTTTCCTGGACGATGCGAGCCCGCTTGCGTAATACTTCCCGACAGGATTAAGCTTGTATTTGAAATCCCAGTGAGTCACGTCTCTCGATATACCCTAACTGACGAAAACTCCGTAAAATTCCGTAATCAGATAATTTTCTATGATATCGTCGTTCGTAATAATTTGCTTGATAGCGTTTTCTAAGACATAGAAAACCTATCTGAATGCTAATAATTTTTATAAAATGCTCCGAAAATACCTTAATAATAATTATAATAAATTAATAATAATAATAAATTAACATGAAAAATTCTCTTGGCTGAACAATTTGCCGCGTAAATAAATATAGAATGGCTTCCTACTGACTTATGCCAGTTGCATAAAAACCCCTCGAAAAACACGTTACAGTAATATCCACTGCCAAATTATTGGGAAGAGTGTCTCGGTGTTCCTTTGGGCGACAGGGACGATAAAAAACTTATTTTTGTTTTCACGTCCCACGGCACCAAAAACCCACTGTCTTCTATTGAGCGTCCCATATTATATTATCTTTTCCCAAATTTTGCCTCGTCAATTTGGACTATTATTACGGGGCCTCCAATTGGTGACCTGTTTTGGAATAATCCATGCTCACAGACTTCTCGGCAGAAGGAAGATCAGTCTACTATACTATTGGCAGATATTTGCAGTTCGGTACGCATTGTTTGCTGTCGTGGATTTAGGTGGATGCACCACAGAACACAGAAATTTACTATGTTGCGTACATGCAACTGAGCTTTGGAAAAAAAAGTATCTTCGGTGGCTCTTTTCTTGAAATTGCTAAACCTTTTGCGACGTCCGGGAAGTCTCTTGTTGCATGTTACAGCAGAGTTATGTTTTATCCAGCGAACTTCGACTTCACGCTAGCATTTCGGGCACGTTAGTGTTTTCGCTATTAAATTGTGTTGTTGCAATAGCTGCAGCAACCTCTTTGGATCATCGTAGAACTGCCGATAGATATTGCAGATTGTTAGGAGGCAATTTCCACAATCCATGATCAATAAACAATTCAATTGGGTGCACTATCTATGAATCCATTGAGTGGTGCGCACGATTGATGCGCACTAGCGACCGAATTTGACGCTTCTTTGTTTTTCATAGTACCGTTAGCGCAAGGTTGGCAGTACTGTTATGGTACCGTTTTGATAAAGATCGATGAGAACAATGGCGCTGACAGCTGTAATGTTCGCTACATAAGTCATGTACCTATTTGGGATGGCTGGGTGTGTCACAGACATCGGAGGAGGGAATATCTACTAAAGCATCGCTCCCTGATTTATTTCCCAGCGTTTCATAAGGTATTTTGGCTAATTCATGTATTGTAGAGAATTTTATCGCGCATTCCACCTTCATTCACCGCTACCCTAGATTCATCACTTCTGAAGCGTAACCAAATTTACTTGGTTTAAAATATTATTATTTATTTATTTATCGTATGGCTTTTAGTGCCAGGAGTGTCCGAGGACATGTTCAGCCCGCCTGATTCTGTAGCTGCTTCCAGCGGACACCCTAAAGGGTGAGCTACAAGTTCCGTTCAATTTCAAGATATCAATGATACCTAGTGGTGAACGTTGGAACTTTGATAGAGCGTTCTGACGAAATCTAACCTAACAAATTTACCATCAATAAATTAGTAACGGAAGTTTGAAACATTATCTAGTCTCTTGCCTTGACCAACTGCATGCCATTTCAGAAACACAGGGAGGAATAGGAAGATGAGATGTGTGGAGTGATATCTCTAATCTGATGATTAGTATAGTATGCACTTGCGTAAAAGACTACAATCAAGCCCTTTTCTCTCCACTGCTTTGAGCGAGAGGCCTACAAGTGAGAGAAGCACTATATTCATATTGCATCGTCTTGTAAAATTTGTATATTGTATGTATTCATATATCTTGTTTTATATGTACAATGGAATGCCATACTGTACACTGTATAATTTGTAAATTATATGTAGGCCTACTTGCCTAAAAATAATAATGTATTCATATATCTTCATTTTATTTGTTTATTTCCTTCAAACCTTCCTCATTCATCTTATTTTATAAATAAGTTGTTTAAGCTTTGTATATTGGGACTTTGAAAACACTCGCGGGAAAAATAGAATTAAAAAAGAAACACCCGCGGGAGAAAAAATAATTATAACAATGTGATTTACATTTCCACGTGACGTAGGCAATTATAAAACTAAAAAATGGAAACTTTTGTCAAAATACTTGGAAAAGTAACTACCTAACCTAAAAATTTAGCAAATATTAGTAATTTAAATGCCGCGCCATTTTGCGGTGCGTTGCACTTCTCACCAGAGCGCAGGAAGGTGTAACAGCTGAGGATCGAAATGAGAAAGTGATAACCATTGGCCTTATGGGAGCTTCACTTCCTAGTGTTGTTCTTCCATGATGGAGGTGTGAAAGGCATGGTTCAATACATATCAGCAGGCATCTAAGAAATTTAGACGCTGTACTATTTGCTGATGATGTTGCATTGGTAGCAGAATCTGAAGATGATCTGCAGTGGTCAGTATTCAACCTCCAGAAAGTGGCATCAAAATTCAGCATGTGCATTTCTACTGAAAAGACTAAAGTAATGGCCTTTAAAGGTAAGGACCCTATCCCCAGTAAAATTTGTCTGGATGGTAAAATTTTAGAAAGAGTTAACGAATTCAAGTATTTAGGATATAATTTATATTTTCAAGAAGAACGAGACATAACTGCAAAAATAACTAATTATACCAGAACAACAGGAATCATCAATCACGTCATGAAGCCATCTCTTGTCCAAAGGCATACACGCTTGCATTTGTATAACACATTAGCCAGACCAACCCTATGCTATGGCAGCGAGGCATGGACAATAAGATCTCAGGACATCTCCAGACTCACAGCACGCGAAATGACCTTTATGCGCCGAACAGCAGGCTATACTAAATGGGATCATAAGAGAAACGAGGATGTGCTGAAGGAACTAAAAGTGAAACCAATAACTACATACATTTGTGACTACCAAGAGAACTGGAAGCGTCATGTCCAAAGGATTGAACCTGGAAGATTACCAAAGGAGATCCTTCGCTACCAGCCAAGGGGAAATAGATCGATAGGACGTCCGATGAAGAGATGGAGGGAAAGTGCAAGACCGTAACGGGACATTTGGCCCAATACTTGGAAGGAAGATGATGATGATGATGATGCAGTGTTATGCTTGTGTAAAATGCATTGGAATATTCTAATGTTAATGAACAGTGCAAGTTTCTGCCAATTCACAATGTATTAGTATAGCTTTCCAACACTCATCCCATGCGCACAATTTCCCAATCCATGCGCATTATTACCCAGCAGGGTGGGTAATCGTGCGCAAATGCATATTTGCGAGATTTCGAATCATAGTCCACCAAATTTATTTTTGAATTAAATTTGTTTCTGCACATCGAATATAGAGTTACTAAGGCTCCCTTATTCATAACTGCAGCAGTGTTATCAATTATGAGACCATCGCAAGACCGATTCTTGCTTAAGTGCGCACAATTCCCCCACTCTCCCTTATTAGGGCCCGGATGTTTATGATATATCATATTTTTCCGTTAAGGTGTTTCATGACAAATTTAAGATGATGATTTACGCTAATCCTATTCAAATTATGTCATTAAGCATAATCAACACTCCGAACTGAAAAGAGTTGCAATTCGGGCTGTGTAACATTCATTTTAGACATAGCACATGACATACATAGCCTAAGGGTTCGACTTGCTGCTCAAATGTCTAAAAGATAAAGTATAAAGCAACACATTGAAAATATTATTGTAATGCCAGTAGATTCGGATAGCAAACGTGTGGGTAAAAGTCGCGTGGATGCGGGGCGGATGCGGATAAAAGTCGTGCGGATGCGGATAACAGTCATGCGGATGCGGGGCGGATAACAGCCGTGCGGATGCGGATAACAGCCGTGCGGATGCGGATAACGTTTTGTCTATCCGCGCAGGGCTCTAACTATAGTTTGCTTGATTTGAATGGAATAGTGAATTCCTGTAATCTGGCAATTGGCCATGGCTAATTTTTTTCTATGATGGTGGCCTAGGTTTAATTCCCAGCTCTGTCATGAATTTTAATTCTAGTATGAGGTTTGCAAGCATCTAGCGGACAGTTAACAGGAGAGATGAGTAGTGGATTAATATCCTATTCTCGGTCATTGTAGAAGTGGTTATCCGTAGTTTCCCAAAGTAAATTCAGATCGCAGCTGATTCCTTCCCAACTTAACTCCTAGTTACAAGTACTGTACAGAGCTCAGAAGAATGCGAGCATGTGGTGAGGTGGAGGACAATGACATACAGTCATTCATTGTTATGGCATCCAGCTTCCTTCTCGGCAGAATATATATCGGCCCGTTGTGCACGCAGAAGGATGAGTGGACACTATTCGGAAGTTATGGCCCAATGTTTTTGGGAAGACATATCACAATGTTATTGCTGGCTACATTCCCCTGTCTAGCATTCTTCCGAGCTCTAGTAACGTCACCACAATAACCCAGGTCATCAGATAGATTCCACACACATTCAAGAATCTAGGAGTTGCTAAATTAAGCAAAGAAAAATCTCTTGGGCTGGCATTGTTTAAAGGTTACTCATTACTGTTCTGTCAAGGAAATACAGTATATTATGTTCACTCTCCGCCTGTTTCATGCATCTAGGATAATCCCCAAATTGTTCCATCATGAAAAACTAACAAGCAATTGCATTTGCTTAGCTTCCATGCCCTAGATCGCGGGTTTAAACCCGGCCGAAGTCGTCGGATTTTTTAAGAGCATTAAAATTCCGTCAGTATGCCTTCCTTCAGGGGGAAGTAAAGCCGGCAGTCCCATGTCATAGATTTATGGCATGAAAAAAGAATCTTCCACTAATTACACTTGTGGAAGGAAAAATTTGTAGGTTAGTTTGATAACGCTCTATTAGTTCCAATGTTCGCCACCGGGTGCTGACTGCGGTGGCATTTAGTAGCCGCGTCCACAGCTAGGTGTCGTGGATGGTAGCATTTAGTGGCAATAGTAGGAACTACTTGAAACAATCGTCTGCAGTCCTTACCTGAATCACAGATAACACACACTAATACAGCCATCACAATTAATACCGGTTATCAGACAGATTCTACACACACCCAAAGTACATGGGGCTACATGACCGCGTTGTCGCAGCCCCTATACTAAGGAACCAACCCCTGTTAAAAGCAGTGGTTTTACAGTCAATTAATTACGTTGTTTCTGCATAAAGTGTTGGTTACATACTCCCCAACCCTGATAAATCTAGCCTCCCTTCCATTAATCCGGGAGAGGTTGCATTGCGGTCCTTTAGACCAGGTTCGATTTGTACGCGCCACCATTCTTGTTTGCTGCACTCCCCCACCACCATACTTCATCTAATGTCACGGATAGCATCAGCAACAGTTTCCTCTTGACCACCAGTCCAGTTTTGCATGGTAAGTTGAACTATTTACCAATTATACCAGACCTGGTCTTTTCCACCAAACGCGACCTGTTGAGTTTTGCATTTTATGATGGACTCCGAAGAAGAAGATAGGATTAGGACGCTCTTAGAGAGTGTGGAGAAAGAAGAACGGAACAGAAAAGAAGTACTCCGAGTACAACAAGACAGAGTACGAAGGGAACTGTTTGACGTGGAACAATAGGGAGCAGGGGAGTTTGAAGAAGATGATGATGGAAGTGCAGAGGACAACTTGGCTTGTAGTGAACACAACCAAGACTCAGATTAATCTGTGGATGAACAATATTGTGGTAACCTGTCGCATAATTGAAATACGATACAACACTGAGAAAATGCACCATTTTTAGCCTTTACCGGAAGAAGTACTAGTAATGCTGGACCAGTGTACATGGCTAAAGAAGGTGTTACAACATAGCAAGTACATTCCTCTCATCGAACGGGAAGGACACGCCGATGAAATCTAACTTCTCACCCACCTGGACCCAAGGGGGATGCTCCCAATGCGATAGAAGATTAGAGTATTTATTTTCCAGACTCCGAAATTAAAAAGATTGTGCGATTTACAAATATGTGGATTGAACAAAGACGAGCGAACTTTACACAAGAATGTGATGTTCTTTCTACAAATGTTTGGGAATTGAAAGTAGTGTTTGGGCTTTTTACCTTGCTGGCGTTCTTCGTTCATTGTATCAAAATCTTGAAGACATGTTGGTAACAGATCGGACAGGTGCAGAAATATTCAGAACGACTATGAATCAGCGTCGCTTCAAATTTTTGCTTCGAGCTATGAGATTCGATAACGTTCATGACAGAGATAAGATAACTCAATCAGATCGTCTTTCTTTAATCCACGAGATAATTCAGGGTTTTGATGATCGATGCTCGCAGTCATATTCACCAGGTGAATATTGTACAGTGGACGAAATGCTCGGGTCGTTTCAAGGGAAATTCGATTTATTTTTATACCAAGCAAACCGGTCAAGTGTGGCAAAAACAAGTTTTGCCTTAGTTTGTGCCAGAACATATTACACAGTTCATATGGAAATTTATCCTGGTCAACAACCAGAAGGACCGTTAAGAAGTGAAAATTCACCACGAGCCATTGTTGAGAGAATAGTACAGCCAAAGTCAGGCAGTGGGTGGATTTGACTATTGATATGTCCTTCCCCTGGCCATCTATTTTCTTGAAAACCACTGTCTAACAATATTGTCGTAACACTCCGAAAAAGTAAGTAAGAGATTCCTCCAATATTTATTGCACCAAAAATGCCAGTCAACAGCAGTATTTTTTGATTTAGAGTTGACTGTATGTTGCTCTCTTATTCTTCCAAGAAAAATAAGGCCATCCTATTGATTTCCACTTTCCATGATTCTGACAAAATCGATGCGAGTTCTGGAGAATCCAGGACGCCTTAACTTTCAACCATTTCAACATGACAAAGGCAGGCGTGGATCTTGTCGATGAACTGAAAGGGACCTATTCAGTTTCAAGGACTAGCTGTCGATGGCGACTCACTGTGTTCGTATTCAGTTCATTAACCTTTAAAATGAAAACAGTTCTAAGGTATATACCATAGTATTATTTGTGAAACCACTTCTAAATTTGCCATTAAAGCTCATTATTAGAATTTTTTGTAAGAACTGGTGTTTTTCTTTTATTGGTTAGTTGATATGCATACTCTAGAACAAGAAACACACAACTTAATTGTACCGTAGTTCATGCCACCCAAGTTTTATGGCGTAATTGCCAATAAAAAATTCCCCTTGTACCTAAAAGACCATGGCCAATTGAAACACATTATTTAAAGTAGATTTCATCTCTTCAATTACTTGCCATGAACCCGTACAGTGTATCTGAACGAAACTACTAGAGATCATGACAAGCATGTGACCATTTACTAAATTGAAAGCCATTTTAGAGTATTTCGACTTGACAACATGGAGGTATATAGGAAAGAACGAAGGCTGTAATTATTACTACTTGATGGCACATGGGAACACAATGAGTTTCGTATGCAGGAGAGTCCACGTGATGCAGCACAACTGTAAGGTGGAGGAACATTCACTTTGCTTGTTACAGAAATGTTCACACCAGTTCCTACTGTAACTGTACTCCACATTAATCTCTCTCCCAGGAGTACAGCAGTACCTTATTCTCCTCCTTTCACCTCAAATCTGTTAGGTTTACACAATGAAGTAATAATCGCAGTCTTCCATACACTTCCAAGCATCAAATTAATTAACCACAATCTCTCTACACATCAGTTTGTGTACTTCAGCATGTTGTTGTCATGGTGTACACAATTACTATTTTAACTTTCGCAAAATATACAAATGCAACAATTTTTAATAAACCTGGTATTTGGTGACTTGCAGCAAGACAGAAATATTGGTACTACTGTACAGGCCATGGTGTGAAATGAAGGGAATAAGGGTTTCTTTATTGGGGCATTATATTCTTTCTTGAACGTTGTTCCATTTCCACACACAATGCTGCACTGTAATGATGAAATTAATGGCTGGAGAGATACCTTTTTTTAAATACTTTCAATGCATGAGCAAAACTGGTCAGAATTTACAACAGGACTCCACTTGCAACTACATTGTAGGCCTACTGACGTCCACCAGCTTAAGGTCCGTGGCAGGAATGCAACGAGTCAGCTGGAGACAGCTGGCCTCTGCGCGAACGACAATAGTGCCAACCTACTTCTGACCCGTACGATTTCACAATTGAAACTAAACGGAAGTAGCAGTGAGTAACCATAGCGTGAATAACATCTGTTCTTAGTTGGCAATACCTGCAGCGGCACGTCCACTCAATCAACGCAGCTGGAATGTCTCTCTTCTTCCCTTCAGCCCCCTAAGACCATGAGCTGGTGGACGGACAGTATACAACACATAATCACTCTTTTCATAACTCTCTTATTGCAGGTACTATTGCACCCCACTGGCCCCGCACATTTGCAAATGTCTCCATAGAAAACCATTTCCTAGCCCAAAATCTAGGATGATGCCAGTTTCTTCAAATAAAATATCAAGAAAGACAGGTCATACAATCACCGACCATTTTGTAGGCCTAATACTTATCTCAAAAGTTTAAAGTATCGGTTACACGTGTTTCTAGCATTTCAGTCATCTCTGACATGTAAGGACAGATGAGCTACTTGTTACGTTCCTTAAAACCACATATTTAACAAAACCTAACCCATCTCAAACAGGTACGGTATCCCAGTATAAAATGGTTCTCAACAGTGGCCCCGGGTTAGATTCCCGGCTTCATCAGGGATTTTAGAAACGGACGTGAGGGATGCAACGGGGTGCACTCAGCCTCATTAGGAAAATTGACAGTGAGGCAGCGCCCAGGTCATGAAAACCAAGATCAACTGCCGAGGGGACCCGACGCGTTGACCACGCGTCATCCCAGTATCTGTAGGCCAAATGGCTGGGCAGCGGTCGCTTGGCAGGCCTAGGCCCTTCATGGGCTGTAGTGCCAGGGGTTATTATTATTATTAATATTAGTCTGTTTGCTGTATCATTCAACACACTTGTCCTTTATTACATCCGGCATGTAGAAATCTTAACGACATTTGGATCGGAAGAATGTGGTGGCTTACAAACAATCCCAACACCCTCATACTCACAGAGCTATTACTCCAAGATTTCCAACTATGCATACTATATATTCTGTTAAATAGAAATTCATATGCAAAGCATTCAGACTGAAAAGCATGTTATTATTGAGCAATGAAAACGGAATCTGATCCAAACAGTTCTTTAAGACTTATTTCCTAGTAGTGATATTAATGATAGTTGGTCCAATCTTAGGTTCACTACTTTGATCTCTGTACATTGACTATCATCTCACTTCCTGTAATAATGTACCATACTGTTAGTATCTTTTCAGGGTGATATGTTCATAGGTTATGTATAAAATAAACTTACGTAATGTCTTTAATTTATAATGTCTACTTTGAGGTTTTGTGGGTATCTACCGACCTACCTAGAGATCTCGGGTTCGAATCCGGGACGGGGTAGATACTTTTGCTACCAGATTATCATTTTAAATTTTGTAAATATTGTCAATTCAATTACAGTACAGTAAGTATGTAGTTAGTTCTAGTTGTAAGTATGAAGTTAATTTGTTTATTAGATATATATGTCATTGTTCTATTAGACTGTGGTGTGTGAGTGTGCTGGTGAGGGTGCATGTGAGTGGGCCAGGTGACATACTGTTTTAGTGGTAGTATTTGTTGTTGGTGAAACTTAAGTATTTTTTTTCGTTAGTAGAATTTTGGTATTTAATTGTTAGTAGAAGGTTAGTATTTTGTAGTAGAATTGCTCTTTATTTATTCTGAAAGGGAGTAGCAGCCTTTCAGAATAAATCAATTCTTTACTAGTCTAATAGACGGTTAAGATATTGATAATATAAGCCAACGAATGGCTACACTGCGTTCTGCTGCACGGCTGAAAGCAACGGGAAACTACAGCCGTAATGCTATTCCCGAGGATATGCACCTCTCTATGCATAATTACATGTGATGATGGCTTCCTCCCTTGTAAAATTTCAATCCGGAGGTAAACTAGTCCCCCGTTCGGATCTCCGGGTGGGGACTACTCGAGAGGGGGTTAACATCACAGAAGTGACAAAGAGGAAATCTGACATTCTACGGATCGGAGCGTGGAATGTTAGAAGTCTGCTAGGAAGTGGAAAGTTAGAAAACTTAGAAAGGGAAATGGATAGGTTGAGGTTGGATTTGGTTGGGATTAGTGAAATGCGCTGGCAGGAAGAACAGGACTTTTGGTCAGGAGACTATAGGGTCATTAGCACTAAATCAAACAATGGCCAAGCAGGAGTTGGTCTCATATTGAGTAGGAAACTTGGACAGCGGGTGGAATATTATGAGCAATACAGTGAACGGATTATTGTAGCAAAAATCAATACTAAACCTACGTGCACCACAGTGGTACAAGTCTATATGCCTACTAGTCAAGCTGATGATGAGGATGTTGAAAAGGTCTACGAAGAAATAGATGACATTCTGAGGTATATCAAAGGTGATGAAAATGTTATAGTAATGGGAGATTGGAATGCTGTGGTAGGAAAAGGGAGGGAAGGGAAGATAGTAGGACATTTCGGATTAGGTGAAAAGAATGATCGAGGAGGCAGGCTGATGGAATTCTGCACCGAACATGAGTTGGTCATAGCTAACACCTTATTCAATAACCACAATAGAAGAATATACACATGGATGGGACCAGGAGATACAGGGGGTTACCAAATCGACTTCATTATGGTCAAGCAGAGGTTTCGAAACCAGATTTTGGATTGTAAAACATATCCTGGTGCTGACATAAACTCTGACCACAATCTGGTTGTAATGAAATGCAGATTAAAGTTGAAGAAACTGAAGAAAAGTCAAAAGCCAAAAAGGTGGGCAATAGACAGACTGAAAGTAAAGGATGTGAACGAAAGATTCAAGAAGAGTATAAAGGAAGGACTAATCAAAACCCCTAAACAAACTTCAATTGCAGACGAATGGGCATTTTTGAAGAATGAAATAACAAAATCGGCAGAAGAAAACATTGGTAGGAAAGAAAGAATAGGTAGAAAACCGTGGATCACTCAGGATATACTAGAATTGATGGATGAAAGGCGGAGACACAAGAATCTAAGAGATGAAGAGGGGAAAGCAGAATACAGACGTCTGAGAAATGAGGTTAACAAGAAGTGCAAGGAAGCGAAAGAAGAATGGTTGAAAGAGAAATGTACAGGTATAGAAAAGTGTCTGAAATTAGGAAAAGTAGACACAGCTTATCGAAGGATTAAGAATACTTTTGGGGAAAAGAAGACTAAGTGCTGTAATATTAGGGACACAAATGGAAAGCCTCTAACAGATAGGGAAGAAAAGGTTGAGAGATGGAAAGCTTACATAGAGTGCTTGTATAAGGGAAAGGAGATTGAGAATCATGTAATGGAAAGGGAGGAGGAAATTGATGAGGATGCAAAAGGAGATTTAATATTGAGATCAGAATTTGACAGAGCATTAGAGGACTTAGGCAGGAACAAAGCACCAGGCATAGATGATATACCGATTGAGTTGCTACGCTGCATAGGAGATGAAGGTCTGATCAGGTTATTTCACTTGGTGTGTAGGATTTATGAGACAGGTGAGGTACCCCCTGATTTCAAGAAGAATGTAATCATCCCTATACCAAAGAAAGTGGGAGCTGACAGATGTGAAGATTACCGTACAATCAGCTTGATTACTCATGCTTCAAAGATCCTGTCTAGAATAATTTACAAGAGGATTGAAAGCCAGATAGAAACGGAGTTGGGTGAAGACCAGTTTGGTTTCAGGAGAAATGTAGGAACAAGGGAAGCTGTACTAAGTCTTAGGCTGATTTTGGAAGGTAGAATAAGGAAAGATAAGAGAACGTTCATGGCATTTGTAGACTTAGAAAAGGCTTTTGATAACGTTGATTGGACTAAATTGTTTGACATTTTGAAATCTATTGGAATAAAGTACAGGGATAGGAGGGTGATATACAATCTATACAGAAACCAGACAGCAGTCATTCGAGCTGAAGGATATGAGAGAGAAGCTGGTATTATGAAAGGTGTAAGGCAAGGCTGCAACTTATCACCCATACTTTTCAATCATTACATTGAACAAGCAATGAAGGAAATCGGAGAAAAATTTAAAGTGGGAGTGAAGATTCAAGGAGAAATAATTTCAACTCTGAGATTTGCTGATGACATCGTCATCTTGGCCGACAAGCCTGAGGATTTGAATGAGTTTTTGAATGGTATGGATTCCGTCTTACGGAAGGACTTCATGATGAAAATTAATAAATGTAAAACAAAAATACTGGAATGCAGCCGAAATAAATCAGAAACCTCTATGGAGATCAAATTGGCAGGTGAAAAGCTGAAGGAAGTAGGAGACTTCTGTTACTTAGGAAGCAGAATAGCCAGTGATGGGCGAAGCAAAGAGGATATAAAAAGTAGGTTGGCTCAGGCAAGGAAAGCCTTTCTACAAAAAAGGAATCTGTTGACATCGAATATAGATTTAGGTATTAGGAAGTCATTTTTGAAAGCCTTTGTCTGGAGCGTGGCGCTCTATGGAAGTGAAACTTGGACTATTGGTGCAGCAGAATAGAGGAGAATTGAGGCATTTGAAATGTGGTGTTACAGGAGAATGATGAAGATCAGATGGGTATATAGGGTTACAAACGAAGAGGTATTAAGGCGAGTGGGAGAGGAGAGATGTTTCTGGCGACTGCTAATGAAGAGAAGAGATAGGTTGGTAGGACATATACTAAGACACCCAGGAATAGCAAGCTTAGTTATGGAAGGAAGGGTCGAGGACAAGAACTGTAGGGGTAGACCAAGGTTAGAATATGTTAAACAGATTGCCTCGGATGTAGGGTGTGGTAGCTATGTAGAGATGAAACGATTAGCTCAGGACAGGGAGGCATGGAAAGCTGCATCAAACCAGTCAAAAGACTGAAGACTCAAACAACAACAGTGGCGTCGAAGATTACAAAACTAAACCACTAAAAAAGTGCGGTTACATCCAAGCAATAACGCCAAGATTACGACACTTCTTTCCCACAGAATATCAGGACGTACCCTATCTACAGTATATACTGTATAGCAGCAAATACTTTTAAGTGAACAGATTTATTGAAACCGTAATTGAACAATAGCCAACCATAACCTCCATGAGCGAATTTCTTTGTCAGAAAAATATCGCTACCGATTCATTAGATACAGTATGTACAATTGCAGCCTAATCATAAATTGTCTGACCGAAATTGCATTTCCATCGAAAGTATAATTATTTTATTCATAATGTTGAATTTTGGGTTTATGCCGTGTTTTATTATATTGCAATTCGACGCGTTTCGAAAGAAACCATGTCTTTCATCGTCAGGAATAATCTGGAATACGACAATGTTGCTAAGAGAAAGCAACGAAGAACATATAGAAGGTGCCCAAAGATGGACGCCATTATAGCCCCATGTTAGGGACAACGGAAAGCAGCAGTGAATTACTTTCTCAGGGTTCTGATAATAGGTAGCCAGGATTCACTGAGATTGTAGCCGGTGTCGCGGTTGAAATTATCTGGGTGTTTACGTATTTCAACCGCCTCCCTGATGATTCTGGGACGATATTGCTTTATACGGGCAAGAACATCCACCCCTTGGAACATGACATCATGGCCAGGTGTTAAAGCATGATCGGCAACAGCTGATTTATCAGGTTGAATGAGCCTGATACATCTATTATGTTCCTTAATGCGAGTGCATATTGTTCTCGAAGTCTGCCCGATGTAAACCTTGCCACAAGTACAGGGAACTCTGTAGATACCCGGTTGTTGCAATTTAGGCAAACTGTCCTTAGTTGGTCGCAGGAGTTGCCTAATCTTAACAGAAGTTCCAAATACAGTCCGTATTTTGTATCGACGTAGGATTTTAGCAATACGATCCGTTGTGTTATGTATGTACGGAAGGTAAGCAGTTCCTCTTACATCTCTTTTCTCAACTGACGTCCTATTATTATTTGTTGTTTTCAGAACCGTAGAAATCAAAGCCTTGCTATAACCGTTGCTCTCAAAGGTGGTTCGCAGGGTGTTAATTTCTTCTTGTAAAGAAGACACTTCACAAATCCTCCTAGCCCTGGTAGTTAGAGTTGTAAGGATACCATGTTTCTGGGCAGGGTGATGGTGAGAACTTGCGTGGAGATATCTATTGGTGTGTGTTGGCTTACGAAAAACGCTGTGTCCTAAAGAACCATCCTCTTTCTTGGTGACGAGAACATCTAAAAAAGGTATTTTGCCGTCAGATTCCTTTTCCATGGTGAAACAAATAGAAGGGTGCTGGAGATTAAGGTGATCCAGGAAATGGCTAAGATTTTCCTCACCTTCCGTCCAAACAACGAACGTGTCATCCACATAACGCCACCAGATCTTCGGTTTGAAAGGAGCCGACGACAAAGCTTTCTCTTCAAAGTTCTCCATGAAGAAATTAGCCACAACAGGAGAGAGAGGACTACCCATGGCCACACCATCAGTCTGCTCATAAAAATTCCCATTCCATAGAAAGTAGGAGGAGGTCATGCAGTGATAAAAAAGTCTTGTGATGTCTTCAGGAAAAAAGCCATTAATGAGAGACATAACACCATCAATAGGTACTCTCGTAAACAGAGACACCACGTCGAGACTCACTAGAATATCACCCGGCTGAAGTGTTATACCTTTTAACTTTTCCACGAAGTGTGTGGAATCCTTAATGTACGAAGGCGTGCTACCCAGAAGCGGCTGAAGTAGTCTTCCTAAGTATTTGGAAAGGGCATATGTAGGAGAACCAATCGTACTAACAATAGGTCTAAGAGGAACATCTTCCTTATGTATTTTAGGAAGACCATAGAGTCTCGGAGGAATAGCATCCCCTGGAAGGAGAGTCTTCGCTGCATCCGCTGGAATAGATGATTGCTTGATCAATTTGACGGTGACATTTGAGTAGCGAGTAGTAGGATCACGACTATTAATCCTATATACAGGATCTGATAACAAAGACGAGATCTTGGAATCATAATCAACCTTATCCAATACCACTGTCGCGTTACCCTTGTCAGCGGGGAGAACGATAATATCAGAATTGTCCCTTAGATCTTTAAGTGCCCGGCTTTCGCCTTGTTTTAAGTTGGTGTTAGGTGGCTTAGCTGTCTTGAGAACTCGGGAACATTCTTGTCTGGCTTCCTCGGCCTCTTCAGGTGTGAGGTGATGTACTGAGGATTCTACGGATGTAATAAGTTCTTCAATAGGAATTCTTCTAGGCGCTACAGCAAAATTGAGACCTTTAGCGAGAACTGCCTGTTGGGTATCACTTAGGGGCTTGCTGGACAAATTTACGACAACCTTGTTAGCATCAAGTCTAATGGCTTGAGATTTCTGCAACTGACATAACCTATCATATTTGGAAATATGTCTGTCCCTCACCTGATCTAGAACGCTGTTAGCTTGCACTGAAGAAATACGATCAAAGATATTCCATAATTCCTCACTTACGAAGTTTGAGAGGCGTAGATGTAGCTGTAGTAACTCCCTCGAAATAAAATCCAACTGCTTACGAGTAGACTGTAACCTCTCTATCAATAACGCCTTGCTTGCACGACGATAGATTCTCGTTGCCTTAGGTGTTCTGAAGGAATGCTTCAGCATAACAAAATTCGGTAGAATATCATGATCCCGGCATCTTAGGAGGAAAGCGAGTGAAGAGATTAGACACACCTTCTTGCGTCGTAACCTACTGAATCTAGACATCAGTCGGAAAATATCCTCCCCATAGAGGTTTCTAATATTGTCATTTAGACTTTCACGGCCCGTGTTATTATTCATAATGTTGAATTTTGGGTTTATGCCGTGTTTTATTATATTGCAATTCGACGCGTTTCGAAAGAAACCATGTCTTTCATCGTCAGGAATAATCTGGAATACGACAATGTTGCTAAGAGAAAGCAACGAAGAACATATAGAAGGTGCCCAAAGATGGACGCCATTATAGCCCCATGTTAGGGACAACGGAAAGCAGCAGTGAATTACTTTCTCAGGGTTCTGATAATAGGTAGCCAGGATTCACTGAGATTGTAGCCGGTGTCGCGGTTGAAATTATCTGGGTGTTTACGTATTTCAACCGCCTCCCTGATGATTCTGGGACGATATTGCTTTATACGGGCAAGAACATCCACCCCTTGGAACATGACATCATGGCCAGGTGTTAAAGCATGATCGGCAACAGCTGATTTATCAGGTTGAATGAGCCTGATACATCTATTATGTTCCTTAATGCGAGTGCATATTGTTCTCGAAGTCTGCCCGATGTAAACCTTGCCACAAGTACAGGGAACTCTGTAGATACCCGGTTGTTGCAATTTAGGCAAACTGTCCTTAGTTGGTCGCAGGAGTTGCCTAATCTTAACAGAAGTTCCAAATACAGTCCGTATTTTGTATCGACGTAGGATTTTAGCAATACGATCCGTTGTGTTATGTATGTACGGAAGGTAAGCAGTTCCTCTTACATCTCTTTTCTCAACTGACGTCCTATTATTATTTGTTGTTTTCAGAACCGTAGAAATCAAAGCCTTGCTATAACCGTTGCTCTCAAGGGTGGTTCGCAGGGTGTTAATTTCTTCTTGTAAAGAAGACACTTCACAAATCCTCCTAGCCCTGGTAGTTAGAGTTGTAAGGATACCATGTTTCTGGGCAGGGTGATGGTGAGAACTTGCGTGGAGATATCTATTGGTGTGTGTTGGCTTACGAAAAACGCTGTGTCCTAAAGAACCATCCTCTTTCTTGGTGACGAGAACATCTAAAAAAGGTATTTTGCCGTCAGATTCCTTTTCCATGGTGAAACAAATAGAAGGGTGCTGGAGATTAAGGTGATCCAGGAAATGGCTAAGATTTTCCTCACCTTCCGTCCAAACAACGAACGTGTCATCCACATAACGCCACCAGATCTTCGGTTTGAAAGGAGCCGACGACAAAGCTTTCTCTTCAAAGTTCTCCATGAAGAAATTAGCCACAACAGGAGAGAGAGGACTACCCATGGCCACACCATCAGTCTGCTCATAAAAATTCCCATTCCATAGAAAGTAGGAGGAGGTCATGCAGTGATAAAAAAGTCTTGTGATGTCTTCAGGAAAAAAGCCATTAATGAGAGACATAACACCATCAATAGGTACTCTCGTAAACAGAGACACCACGTCGAGACTCACTAGAATATCACCCGGCTGAAGTGTTATACCTTTTAACTTTTCCACGAAGTGTGTGGAATCCTTAATGTACGAAGGCGTGCTACCCAGAAGCGGCTGAAGTAGTCTTCCTAAGTATTTGGAAAGGGCATATGTAGGAGAACCAATCGTACTAACAATAGGTCTAAGAGGAACATCTTCCTTATGTATTTTAGGAAGACCATAGAGTCTCGGAGGAATAGCATCCCCTGGAAGGAGAGTCTTCGCTGCATCCGCTGGAATAGATGATTGCTTGATCAATTTGACGGTGACATTTGAGTAGCGAGTAGTAGGATCACGACTATTAATCCTATATACAGGATCTGATAACAAAGACGAGATCTTGGAATCATAATCAACCTTATCCAATACCACTGTCGCGTTACCCTTGTCAGCGGGGAGAACGATAATATCAGAATTGTCCCTTAGATCTTTAAGTGCCCGGCTTTCGCCTTGTTTTAAGTTGGTGTTAGGTGGCTTAGCTGTCTTGAGAACTCGGGAACATTCTTGTCTGGCTTCCTCGGCCTCTTCAGGTGTGAGGTGATGTACTGAGGATTCTACGGATGTAATAAGTTCTTCAATAGGAATTCTTCTAGGCGCTACAGCAAAATTGAGACCTTTAGCGAGAACTGCCTGTTGGGTATCACTTAGGGGCTTGCTGGACAAATTTACGACAACCTTGTTAGCATCAAGTCTAATGGCTTGAGATTTCTGCAACTGACATAACCTATCATATTTGGAAATATGTCTGTCCCTCACCTGATCTAGAACGCTGTTAGCTTGCACTGAAGAAATACGATCAAAGATATTCCATAATTCCTCACTTACGAAGTTTGAGAGGCGTAGATGTAGCTGTAGTAACTCCCTCGAAATAAAATCCAACTGCTTACGAGTATACTGTAACCTCTCTATCAATAACGCCTTGCTTGCACGACGATAGATTCTCGTTGCCTTAGGTGTTCTGAAGGAATGCTTCAGCATAACAAAATTCGGTAGAATATCATGATCCCGGCATCTTAGGAGAAAAGCGAGTGAAGAGATTAGACACACCTTCTTGCGTCGTAACCTACTGAATCTAGACATCAGTCGGAAAATATCCTCCCCATAGAGGTTTCTAATATTGTCATTTAGACTTTCACGGCCCGTGTTATTATTCATAATGTTGAATTTTGGGTTTATGCCGTGTTTTATTATATTGCAATTCGACGCGTTTCGAAAGAAACCATGTCTTTCATCGTCAGGAATAATCTGGAATACGACAATGTTGCTAAGAGAAAGCAACGAAGAACATATAGAAGGTGCCCAAAGATGGACGCCATTATAGCCCCATGTTAGGGACAACGGAAAGCAGCAGTGAATTACTTTCTCAGGGTTCTGATAATAGGTAGCCAGGATTCACTGAGATTGTAGCCGGTGTCGCGGTTGAAATTATCTGGGTGTTTACGTATTTCAACCGCCTCCCTGATGATTCTGGGACGATATTGCTTTATACGGGCAAGAACATCCACCCCTTGGAACATGACATCATGGCCAGGTGTTAAAGCATGATCGGCAACAGCTGATTTATCAGGTTGAATGAGCCTGATACATCTATTATGTTCCTTAATGCGAGTGCATATTGTTCTCGAAGTCTGCCCGATGTAAACCTTGCCACAAGTACAGGGAACTCTGTAGATACCCGGTTGTTGCAATTTAGGCAAACTGTCCTTAGTTGGTCGCAGGAGTTGCCTAATCTTAACAGAAGTTCCAAATACAGTCCGTATTTTGTATCGACGTAGGATTTTAGCAATACGATCCGTTGTGTTATGTATGTACGGAAGGTAAGCAGTTCCTCTTACATCTCTTTTCTCAACTGACGTCCTATTATTATTTGTTGTTTTCAGAACCGTAGAAATCAAAGCCTTGCTATAACCGTTGCTCTCAAAGGTGGTTCGCAGGGTGTTAATTTCTTCTTGTAAAGAAGACACTTCACAAATCCTCCTAGCCCTGGTAGTTAGAGTTGTAAGGATACCATGTTTCTGGGCAGGGTGATGGTGAGAACTTGCGTGGAGATATCTATTGGTGTGTGTTGGCTTACGAAAAACGCTGTGTCCTAAAGAACCATCCTCTTTCTTGGTGACGAGAACATCTAAAAAAGGTATTTTGCCGTCAGATTCCTTTTCCATGGTGAAACAAATAGAAGGGTGCTGGAGATTAAGGTGATCCAGGAAATGGCTAAGATTTTCCTCACCTTCCGTCCAAACAACGAACGTGTCATCCACATAACGCCACCAGATCTTCGGTTTGAAAGGAGCCGACGACAAAGCTTTCTCTTCAAAGTTCTCCATGAAGAAATTAGCCACAACAGGAGAGAGAGGACTACCCATGGCCACACCATCAGTCTGCTCATAAAAATTCCCATTCCATAGAAAGTAGGAGGAGGTCATGCAGTGATAAAAAAGTCTTGTGATGTCTTCAGGAAAAAAGCCATTAATGAGAGACATAACACCATCAATAGGTACTCTCGTAAACAGAGACACCACGTCGAGACTCACTAGAATATCACCCGGCTGAAGTGTTATACCTTTTAACTTTTCCACGAAGTGTGTGGAATCCTTAATGTACGAAGGCGTGCTACCCAGAAGCGGCTGAAGTAGTCTTCCTAAGTATTTGGAAAGGGCATATGTAGGAGAACCAATCGTACTAACAATAGGTCTAAGAGGAACATCTTCCTTATGTATTTTAGGAAGACCATAGAGTCTCGGAGGAATAGCATCCCCTGGAAGGAGAGTCTTCGCTGCATCCGCTGGAATAGATGATTGCTTGATCAATTTGACGGTGACATTTGAGTTGCGAGTAGTAGGATCACGACTATTAATCCTATATACAGGATCTGATAACAAAGACGAGATCTTGGAATCATAATCAACCTTATCCAATACCACTGTCGCGTTACCCTTGTCAGCGGGGAGAACGATAATATCAGAATTGTCCCTTAGATCTTTAAGTGCCCGGCTTTCGCCTTATTTTAAGTTGGTGTTAGGTGGCTTAGCTGTCTTGAGAACTCGGGAACATTCTTGTCTGGCTTCCTCGGCCTCTTCAGGTGTGAGGTGATGTACTGAGGATTCTACGGATGTAATAAGTTCTTCAATAGGAATTCTTCTAGGCGCTACAGCAAAATTGAGACCTTTAGCGAGAACTGCCTGTTGGGTATCACTTAGGGGCTTGCTGGACAAATTTACGACAACCTTGTTAGCATCAAGTCTAATGGCTTGAGATTTCTGCAACTGACATAACCTATCATATTTGGAAATATGTCTGTCCCTCACCTGATCTAGAACGCTGTTAGCTTGCACTGAAGAAATACGATCAAAGATATTCCATAAGCCCCTAAGTGATACCCAACAGGCAGTTCTCGCTAAAGGTCTCAATTTTGCTGTAGCGCCTAGAAGAATTCCTATTGAAGAACTTATTACATCAGTAGAATCCTCAGTACATCACCTCACAACTGAAGAGGCCGAGGAAGCCAGACAAGAATGTTCCCGAGTTCTCAAGACAGCTAAGCCACCTAACACCAACTTAAAACAAGGCGAAAGCCGGGCACTTAAAGATCTAAGGGACAATTCTGATATTATCGTTCTCCCCGCTGACAAGGGTAACGCGACAGTGGTATTGGATAAGGTTGATTATGATTCCAAGATCTCGTCTTTGTTATCAGATCCTGTATATAGGATTAATAGTCGTGATCCTACTACTCGCTACTCAAATGTCACCGTCAAATTGATCAAGCAATCATCTATTCCAGCGGATGCAGCGAAGACTCTCCTTCCAGGGGATGCTATTCCTCCGAGACTCTATGGTCTTCCTAAAATACATAAGGAAGATGTTCCTCTTAGACCTATTGTTAGTACGATTGGTTCTCCTACATATGCCCTTTCCAAATACTTAGGAAGACTACTTCAGCCGCTTCTGGGTAGCATGCCTTCGTACATTAAGGATTCCACACACTTCGTGGAAAAGTTAAAAGGTATAACACTTCAGCCGGGTGATATTCTAGTGAGTCTCGACGTGGTGTCTCTGTTTACGAGAGTACCTATTGATGGTGTTATGTCTCTCATTAATGGCTTTTTTCCTGAAGACATCACAAGACTTTTTTATCACTGCATGACCTCCTCCTACTTTCTATGGAATGGGAATTTTTATGAGCAGACTGATGGTGTGGCCATGGGTAGTCCTCTCTCTCCTGTTGTGGCTAATTTCTTCATGGAGAACTTTGAAGAGAAAGCTTTGTCGTCGGCTCCTTTCAAACCGAAGATCTGGTGGCGTTATGTGGATGACACGTTCGTTGTTTGGACGGAAGGTGAGGAAAATCTTAGCCATTTCCTGGATCACCTTAATCTCCAGCACCCTTCTATTTGTTTCACCATGGAAAAGGAATCTGACGGCAAAATACCTTTTTTAGATGTTCTCGTCACCAAGAAAGAGGATGGTTCTTTAGGACACAGCGTTTTTCGTAAGCCAACACACACCAATAGATATCTCCACGCAAGTTCTCACCATCACCCTGCCCAGAAACATGGTATCCTTACAACTCTAACTACCAGGGCTAGGAGGATTTGTGAAGTGTCTTCTTTACAAGAAGAAATTAACACCCTGCGAACCACCTTTGAGAGCAACGGTTATAGCAAGGCTTTGATTTCTACGGTTCTGAAAACAACAAATAATAATAGGACGTCAGTTGAGAAAAGAGATGTAAGAGGAACTGCTTACCTTCCGTACATACATAACACAACGGATCGTATTGCTAAAATCCTACGTCGATACAAAATACGGACTGTATTTGGAACTTCTGTTAAGATTAGGCAACTCCTGCGACCAACTAAGGACAGTTTGCCTAAATTGCAACAACCGGGTATCTACAGAGTTCCCTGTACTTGTGGCAAGGTTTACATCGGGCAGACTTCGAGAACAATATGCACTCGCATTAAGGAACATAATAGATGTATCAGGCTCATTCAACCTGATAAATCAGCTGTTGCCGATCATGCTTTAACACCTGGCCATGATGTCATGTTCCAAGGGGTGGATGTTCTTGCCCGTATAAAGCAATATCGTCCCAGAATCATCAGGGAGGCGGTTGAAATACGTAAACACCCAGATAATTTCAACCGCGACACCGGCTACAATCTCAGTGAATCCTGGCTACCTATTATCAGAACCCTGAGAAAGTAATTCACTGCTGCTTTCCGTTGTCCCTAACATGGGGCTATAATGGCGTCCATCTTTGGGCACCTTCTATATGTTCTTCGTTGCTTTCTCTTAGCAACATTGTCGTATTCCAGATTATTCCTGACGATGAAAGACATGGTTTCTTTCGAAACGCGTCGAATTGCAATATAATAAAACACGGCATAAACCCAAAATTCAACATTATGAATAATAACACGGGCCGTGAAAGTCTAAATGACAATATTAGAAACCTCTATGGGGAGGATATTTTCCGACTGATGTCTAGATTCAGTAGGTTACGACGCAAGAAGGTGTGTCTAATCTCTTCACTCGCTTTTCTCCTAAGATGCCGGGATCATGATATTCTACCGAATTTTGTTATGCTGAAGCATTCCTTCAGAACACCTAAGGCAACGAGAATCTATCGTCGTGCAAGCAAGGCGTTATTGATAGAGAGGTTACAGTATACTCGTAAGCAGTTGGATTTTATTTCGAGGGAGTTACTACAGCTACATCTACGCCTCTCAAACTTCGTAAGTGAGGAATTATGGAATATCTTTGATCGTATTTCTTCAGTGCAAGCTAACAGCGTTCTAGATCAGGTGAGGGACAGACATATTTCCAAATATGATAGGTTATGTCAGTTGCAGAAATCTCAAGCCATTAGACTTGATGCTAACAAGGTTGTCGTAAATTTGTCCAGCAAGCCCCTAAGTGATACCCAACAGGCAGTTCTCGCTAAAGGTCTCAATTTTGCTGTAGCGCCTAGAAGAATTCCTATTGAAGAACTTATTACATCCGTAGAATCCTCAGTACATCACCTCACACCTGAAGAGGCCGAGGAAGCCAGACAAGAATGTTCCCGAGTTCTCAAGACAGCTAAGCCACCTAACACCAACTTAAAACAAGGCGAAAGCCGGGCACTTAAAGATCTAAGGGACAATTCTGATATTATCGTTCTCCCCGCTGACAAGGGTAACGCGACAGTGGTATTGGATAAGGTTGATTATGATTCCAAGATCTCGTCTTTGTTATCAGATCCTGTATATAGGATTAATAGTCGTGATCCTACTACTCGCTACTCAAATGTCACCGTCAAATTGATCAAGCAATCATCTATTCCAGCGGATGCAGCGAAGACTCTCCTTCCAGGGGATGCTATTCCTCCGAGACTCTATGGTCTTCCTAAAATACATAAGGAAGATGTTCCTCTTAGACCTATTGTTAGTACGATTGGTTCTCCTACATATGCCCTTTCCAAATACTTAGGAAGACTACTTCAGCCGCTTCTGGGTAGCACGCCTTCGTACATTAAGGATTCCACACACTTCGTGGAAAAGTTAAAAGGTATAACACTTCAGCCGGGTGATATTCTAGTGAGTCTCGACGTGGTGTCTCTGTTTACGAGAGTACCTATTGATGGTGTTATGTCTCTCATTAATGGCTTTTTTCCTGAAGACATCACAAGACTTTTTTATCACTGCATGACCTCCTCCTACTTTCTATGGAATGGGAATTTTTATGAGCAGACTGATGGTGTGGCCATGGGTAGTCCTCTCTCTCCTGTTGTGGCTAATTTCTTCATGGAGAACTTTGAAGAGAAAGCTTTGTCGTCGGCTCCTTTCAAACCGAAGATCTGGTGGCGTTATGTGGATGACACGTTCGTTGTTTGGACGGAAGGTGAGGAAAATCTTAGCCATTTCCTGGATCACCTTAATCTCCAGCACCCTTCTATTTGTTTCACCATGGAAAAGGAATCTGACGGCAAAATACCTTTTTTAGATGTTCTCGTCACCAAGAAAGAGGATGGTTCTTTAGGACACAGCGTTTTTCGTAAGCCAACACACACCAATAGATATCTCCACGCAAGTTCTCACCATCACCCTGCCCAGAAACATGGTATCCTTACAACTCTAACTACCAGGGCTAGGAGGATTTGTGAAGTGTCTTCTTTACAAGAAGAAATTAACACCCTGCGAACCACCCTTGAGAGCAACGGTTATAGCAAGGCTTTGATTTCTACGGTTCTGAAAACAACAAATAATAATAGGACGTCAGTTGAGAAAAGAGATGTAAGAGGAACTGCTTACCTTCCGTACATACATAACACAACGGATCGTATTGCTAAAATCCTACGTCGATACAAAATACGGACTGTATTTGGAACTTCTGTTAAGATTAGGCAACTCCTGCGACCAACTAAGGACAGTTTGCCTAAATTGCAACAACCGGGTATCTACAGAGTTCCCTGTACTTGTGGCAAGGTTTACATCGGGCAGACTTCGAGAACAATATGCACTCGCATTAAGGAACATAATAGATGTATCAGGCTCATTCAACCTGATAAATCAGCTGTTGCCGATCATGCTTTAACACCTGGCCATGATGTCATGTTCCAAGGGGTGGATGTTCTTGCCCGTATAAAGCAATATCGTCCCAGAATCATCAGGGAGGCGGTTGAAATACGTAAACACCCAGATAATTTCAACCGCGACACCGGCTACAATCTCAGTGAATCCTGGCTACCTATTATCAGAACCCTGAGAAAGTAATTCACTGCTGCTTTCCGTTGTCCCTAACATGGGGCTATAATGGCGTCCATCTTTGGGCACCTTCTATATGTTCTTCGTTGCTTTCTCTTAGCAACATTGTCGTATTCCAGATTATTCCTGACGATGAAAGACATGGTTTCTTTCGAAACGCGTCGAATTGCAATATAATAAAACACGGCATAAACCCAAAATTCAACATTATGAATAATAACACGGGCCGTGAAAGTCTAAATGACAATATTATAATTATTTTAGCGTAGTAAAATATCACTGAAAGCTTCATCGCCACAATTTCATTACACAGTAGCCTACATCATTGTGGAAAACAATGAACCGTCACATCAAAGAAGTTTAAGTCCGTGACTTAATGCAATTTATAGATTGCTATATATGCCATTCTCAATCACCGTTTCCATCTTGAAAAATTTGCGAATGCTTTATCGCTTCAAATCACCAGGCCAAACAACGCCATATTTGATTTGATAAAGCGGCTTCCCAAAGGAGATAGGTAGCGGCTTCCGGTCACCTTGGCCACGGAGAAAAAAGCTTTGGTTGTTGTTGTTGTTGTGGTAAGGTTGATGGACACAGTTGACCTCTTCGCCCAATAGCTTCTGTATAGATTTCACCAACGTAGCACATAACCGTCACACGTCATGTTTGTGAACACATACGAAATATAACTAACCTAACCATTCACCTTAAAAAAAAAAGACGTAGATATGTTCCAGAGCACACTGGTACGCACGAAACTTTTGAAAGGGGTCAGAAAAATCAGTACACACATACTTCGTGACATATCATAAAAAGTTGCCAAAAAAACGCAAACAAAAAAGGGACCAAAACTTATAGCGTAAAAGGGAGATGATCTAAATATTCCTTTATGGCCTCGACCAATGGAACTACAGGATTATGCAACATAGTGGACATATTTAATGGTAATGTATAGTCTAAGGATGTTAACTTGTGTAGCATCACCATCCTCGGTTCATTGAAAACATCACACTGGAACATCAGATGACTCAGTGTACCCCTCCTCTTACCACACAGACAACTCGCATTCTCGCGAAGGCCCATGCGTGCCATATGCTCAGGTGTCATGGCATGCTGAAAACGTAAGCGTATTATGGTAATAATGTGGCGTCTCGTATATTTGCCTACCCGAAACCAAGGTATTGTTCGAATCGTGGGTTGTACCGGAAAATAATTACGCGCCTTAGAGGGACCGATACTAGACCATTCAATTTGCCATTCATTGAGAAGCTGGGAATAGATAACTGGCTGAAAGTCTGTATAAGGTACAGCGACATTATAAACTACACCAAACCCCTGTGCTGCCCACTTTGCCATGCGGTCAACATCCTCGTTTCTTGGGATACCCGAATGCCCCGGGATCCAAGTGAGCATAACCTCCTGCGCCCTATTCTGAAATTCATACAACATTTGAGCAACCTGATACACATACCAATTGTCGGAGCTACTCGGATTCGATATTGCCTGAATGACACTCATGGAATCCGTGCAAATCATTGCTGGTGAAATACTGTTTTGACGTATATACTGACAAGTTTGACGAATGGCAAATACCTCAGCTGTAAAAATCTTTAGATATTGCGGCAAACTATATGTTCGTATAATCTGTCGATCCGGAGCATAAAAAGCCGCCCCCACGCCAGCTGGTGACAACATTCTTGAGCCGTCTGTATAAAAAAAGTATACTGGGAATATTCATTGACAATCTCCCGAAAGCATCGTAAAATTACTTGCGGCAAACGCTGATAGTTCCGGAATAGCGCCGGTAAGGTAGTGTACAATATATTTGGCTTGGATTGTATGACCTTATATGAAAGCGTGTATGGTAAGGGTTTAAGTGTTTGTAGTATATCTGCCCGAAAAGCTTGCAAGATTTCATACGCCAGTACCAAAGCCGGCTTATTCAGACGTGTAAAACGATTTTGCGCATAATACTCCACAAGCAACTGTACTTTATTGAGAATGGGTGACGTAGACAAGGACATTTTAGCTGCCAGGTACTTACTTGCTAAAATTCTCCGTCGTAAGTGCAATGGTAACTCCCCAGATTCAACTAGTAATGCACAGGTTGGACTGGACGAAAGCGCCCCTAAAATGATACGTAAAGCCCGATACTGTAACCTGTCAAAAGTGACCAACCTACTACTCGCCATTATGTCATAGAAAAAGCAACCATAATCCATCTGGGAACGAATAATATTCTTGTATACCGTAAGTAATAAATGCGGACCCGCCCCCCACCTACGTCGTGCTTGCGCTCGAAGAACTTGGAGTCGTTTTTCAATTCACACAGCGAGTATTTGAACCTGGCTCGACCACAGTAATTGGTCATCAATATGTAATCCCAAATATTTGATGCTACGAACTACCTCAATGGCGCCTTGTCTAAATAAAATTGGAGAGCGATCAACTTGTCGTTGATGGGTGATAATGATGGCAGCATTCTTTCTCGCCGACGTTACAAATCCGTGATTATGGAACCAGGTATGAGCTGCAGTTAATGCATCATATATATCCTGACGACAGAGCTGAATAGTATCACGCGAACAATAGATAAGAAAATCATCTGCATATTGAATAATTCGTGCATGAGGAAGAATAACTGATTCCAATGTCTGAGTATAAAGGGAAAACAGAATACCGCTTAAAATATCTCCTTGAGGCAATCCACGAGACGTCTGACGGTTATCCAGTACACCAGTGGGGGTGTGTAAAAATAGTCGACGATGATGTAAAAAATTCCGTATTAAACATATGAAAGGTAATGGGAAAAGCAGCTCCCCTAGACGATGTTGTAATATGACCGGATCCACCGCATCATAGGCCCCCTGAATATCCAAACATACGGCAACCGTGTGTTGTTTGCGAGCTTTCGCTAATAATATATCCGTCAAAAAAATCGTAAGAGCGTCGATTGTGCCTAACCGTTTACGAAATGCAAATTGTGACCTCGAAAAAAAATTATAGTACTCCATACACCATTGCAATCTACGTAATAAAATCTTTTGAAACAATTTTCTGAGACACGAACCAAGATTAATGCCGCGATAGCTGAGGGGGTCTCTGGCATCTTTCAGAGGTTTTAATATCGGTAGAACTTCAAAATTATTCCATTCCGCAGGATATGTCCCATTTGTCAGTACCTTATTGTATAGCGCAATCAAGACCGTCAGTGCGAGGTCCGGGAGTTGGGCAAGCATCCCATAAGTAATGTAATCCAGACCCGGACTCGTGGATGTCGTATGACGCAACTCAGTCGAGATATCATGGTGTGTGATTGGGTGTTGTAAAACCTGAAACTTATTCGAAGTCAAAAAAGATGGTACCGATACGTGTCCAGAAACCGAATCTGGCGTTAGAGAATGATAAAAAAATTGAAACCCTGTTGGCGTGAGTCCCGTACGAGGACGAGTGCTACGAGTATTTGATAATTGTTTTATTAAGGACCATAAGGTGTTTAAAGAAGTATGGGAATTAAATGTACTGATATGTTTTGCCACGCCAACCGTCGTTTTTCATTAAATGTCTTCTGCAGTTGAGCAGTGAGACGTTTGTAACTTAGATAATTATCAACCGTCCCATGTATTCGATATCTTTTTAAAAATGCCTTCCTCCTACGCACAAGCAAAGCACACTCTGCATCCCACCAATGGACCGTACCCGGATGCTGTGACGAATACGATGTTATCGTGCGCTGTGGGTGATAACGATCAAGAAAGCTTTGTATTAACTGTAATAAGGAATAATACTGTTGATACGTCGATGTTCGAGAAGTCCCCAAACCATCATTTATAAAGTGTTGAAAAAGTTCATAATCGAGATGCCGTAAATTCCGCTTTATGGTAAATAGACATGGTCGCTCAAGATTCTCTCCAGGTTTCGCATAATATATCAGAATTGGAAAATGATCACTTTGATGTGTGTCCCCCAACGTTCGCCATTCCAATTGATGGGCAATATCTGCTGTGGTAATGGTCAAATCTACCGCACTCTTTGGACGTCCCGGTGGCGTTATACGCGTAGGCGACCCATCATTGAGAATATTCAAAGCATAAGTTTGAATTGCATGCACAATGTGTCGACCTTTAGGATTGACCCGCTCACTGCCCCAGAGCCCATGATGGGCATTAAAATCCCCGTGAACTATATGTTTCGGATATTGTGCAATATAGTTGAAGTACATTGACCATTGACGCTGCGATCCCTGAACTTGGGGAGGGCAATATAAATTACTAAAAATAGTATTACCGATTTGAAAACACTGATGAAAACTTCGAGGTAAAAAATAAGAAATTGGGATCTCGGAAAAAGGGATATCATTTCGAATGAGGGTACTTATACCGCCATATCCAGGCCCATCTTCTCTCACAATAGTATATAGTGGGATCGTAAAACTATATGGTAGTGATAACCAAGTTTCTTGTAAAAAAATAACATCTGGGTGAAAATCATCAATTAATTTGAGTAATTCATGTCTCTTGTTGACTATACTCCTGCAATTCCATTGAAGTATCCACACTGCTCCTCAAAAAAGGAAAAAGAAAAAGAAAACCCAGTGCAATTAGTGACCCAAGGTCAGGTTGTCATGCCGTACTGATTTTTCCAATGGGGGTAACAAAGGTAATGCCCTATCTAACAAATTTTTGACACAATGCGCCCATTGCGCATTATGCCCTAACAATTCCATAAGTTTAGTGAATTCTGCCAAAATAGTTTTTGTAGGCTCCGATTCAGGAGACCCTGAACCTGGCCCGGGATTGTGTAGAGAACTTGTCTCCGTCGTCTTAGCTTCGAAGACCGGTGGAGATTTTTTCAATCGCGGTTGTTGAAAAATCTGACAATAAGCGCTCCTATCATATCCCAACGGCTGGACCACTTTAGGGGTCGCGTGCACTATTTCCATAAACTTACGCTTACGGGCCGGCTCAATCTGTCTGACACTTGGAGCTGAACTTAAGGGAGGAAATTGTTGAGGTAAAGTTAATGGATTAAATGTGGGCCCCATTTGACCTTTCATGATTTCATTATACGATTTATTTTCCACACACATTCTTCTTTTAATCTCAACTTGCTGTTGATGTATTTCGCAACGAATGGCACTCGCCAGGTGATTCTCTGCACAATTGGCACATTTGGCTAAAACTTCCTTACATCCCAAGGTGAGGTACTCAGCGGCACAATTACCACAGCGTGGGGCTCGCGCCCGACAATGTAACTGTACGTGCCCGTAACGTTGACACTTAGTGCATCGTAGGGGCGAGAAAATATACAGATGAACTTCTAGCATAACATTAAAAATGCTGACATAAGGCGGAAGGTTCTGGGTCTCAAAAAAGATTTTCACAGTCCCCGTAGCTATCCGTTCCGTCTGTCCATCTATCGTTCTGTTTCGAAAGAAGCGCTGTACCCGTAAAATGGGAACTGGAGCCTCGATATACTTGATTAGTTCCTCATTCGTAAGTGATGTGTCAACCCCACGCACAAGTCCAACCCGTTGGACATTTGAGGAGGGTATAAAAGCCGTCAAATTCCTCTCCCGGAGGATCTTATTTTCCAAAAAAACATTAGCATCACGATAATTTGCGAATTGTATTTGGACTCTATTGCGTCCCTTTTTCGGAATTTCACGTATGCCCGGTATTTTGCGTTCATAGAAAAGCCGACCCAATGCCATCGGATGTAAACTTCCAATTGCCTGAGCCCCCTCCCCCTGAACAAAAATGATATATGGTCCAGTATGAAGGTGTGGATACCGATAGTCCGTGGCCGGGGTTCGTACTGGGTCCTGTGAGGATCCCATTATCGGGGTCGTTGTTTCCTGGGTTGAAGTAGTCGGTTGCTCATGAACGAGTGATATACCCTCCATAGGGACTATACCATCCACGATAACATTCCCTATATTGTCTGGGGGTAGTCCCGTTAACGTCCCATCACTCTGAGCCGCCATCTCGACCGCACACAACTAATATATAATACTTATTACCAGCCCTATGATATAATGACACTGAACACCAGAACCAACCACTAACGAAACACTAAACTAAAAGTACACTCCAACGGATCACACACACACGCAAGCCGCAAGCTTTAGAGGTGTTGCTGTGAGAACAACTGTCGTGAAACTGGTGGTTGTTCAACACTGACGCATGCGCACTGGACAAGACCTTCCGCTCGCTAGACGGTTCTGTACAGAAGCTATTGGGCGAAGAGGCAACTGTGTCCAGCAATCCTACAAAACCAACCAACCAATAGTCTGTCTCCTACGGCTTCTCTGCCGCAGCTTTGTGAGTTAATTGGTTTTATTAAGAGTGCTGCTCTCATTTTTACTCCCCGCCGTCTTTATGACCGATCTCCCATTCGCTTCCGATATGGGCATATCTCCCTGAGACGTTCTATTACCTATCTTGGAGTAACTATTGATGATCGCCTCCTGTGGACACAACATATTCAAAAGATTTCTGTTACTATCCAACGCAAATTTAATCTTCTTCGTTCTCTCACCCGTCGTAATTGGGGTGCTGATCCTTATATCCTATTACTTCTCTATCGAAATTTCATTCGGGCGACTCTCGACTATGGATGTCATTTTTTCGATTTAATGTCACCCACCCGCTGTAAAAAGTTGGACACTATGCAATATACCGCCTTACGTATTATTACAGGCGCTCTTCGCTCCACTCCCACTGGTGCGCTTTTAATTGAAACTGCTGAATTTCCCCTCGTCTTAAGGCGTCAGTATTTATCGCTTAAGTATCTTCTAGGTAAGATGGCTATAACTCAATTTCCACTTATACCTAAATTGCAATTATTACATACCTATACGCAAACCTTTCCTCGGTTTCGGAATTTCCTCCCATCCCTCTTAGTTGCTTATCGTTTTCTACAACCCTCTCGTTCCTCCATTCTTCAAACACGGAAGCCTCTCTGTTATACGGTGCCATACCCTATTCTTTATTATTCCCCGAATTCTTACTTGCATTTAGCCGACTCTCCCCTTACCGATCTACGTCACAATCCTCTTATTACTAACTCCCTGGTACTCACTTTCTTATCTACGCACCCTCATCACATTGTCTTTTATACTGATGGGTCCACATTTTTCAACCCCCTTCGTGTTGGTGCAGCCGTTTATTCTCCTCAACTAGATCTTTCACTAAAATATTGTATATCTTCTTCGCTTTCCATCTTTACGGCTGAAGCCTTTGCCATCCGACAGGCTTTGCTTTATATTAAGCAACATCACATTCGCCAGTCTCTGATTTGTACCGATTCACTTAGCGTGCTCAGAGCTCTTTCGAATATCTCCAACACAGATAATTGGTACCTTATGCAAATTCTCCTATTAACATTCGACCTTGCTAATCTTGATTTTGATGTTATTTTTTTATGGCTCCCTAGTGACTCTCACATTCCTGGAAATGAACTGGTCGATACTATGGCTAAAAATGCTGCCCAAGGTCATGGCGATACATATGATTTAGCGATACCGTACGCTGATCTGCTTCCTGATATTCACACCCACTTACGGCAAGAATGGCAACAATGGTGGCATTGCTATTCCCGCTCCAAAGCAACCTTTTATCATCGATTGCAGCCCATGCCTCCTTTCAAGCCCTGGTTCTCTACCGGACAATATACTCGTCGTCATATCACAACCATTTTCGCCTCCGTTTTAATCATGCTTTATCCCCTGTTCATTTAGCCCGCCTCTCTTTCCGACCTTCTCCAATGTGCGATTGCGGGAAGTTTTTAGGTACCGTCAATCACATAGTATTTCAATGTTCCCTTTATGATTCTCACCGACCTTCATTTTTTCACACCTTATTTACTTATTGCTTTCAACTTCCCTTAACCATTGAAACGCTTCTTACAGACCCCACCGCCCCAGTCATTACCTCTCTCCTAGCAATTATTGATGCGTGTAACCTTACTTTTTAAATTTCGTACCTTTATGTGTGACCCGGTTGTGTTTATGTTTTAGGAAGTCGTCATTGTGGGTCAATTGACGTGAAGAATAGTTCCTCGTCTCCTTGGTTCATTTTCCTTTTTCGTTTTTTGTTAACCCCATTTCTTTCATTTGTCGCTGGTCCATCAAATCTTATTACGCTCCGAACCTAGTTATTGGGTAAAAAGCTATTCGCTCTGCCCACAAAAACCCCCTTACAAGAAGAAGAAGAACTTAAAGGCGCAGAGGCATGGAGTGTTGTTCTTCCATGGCAGAGGTTTGTTTTTCTTGAAGTGTAAATAAAGTGGGGTTATGAATCTCATATTGTAGAGGTTATGCTACCTTCGTAGTTTCGCAGAAGTACTCAGCAATATGCTAGTCCCATCAACACATTTTGTAGCTAAGTGGCCGTTTCAGACATCTGTTGTGAGGTGTATCAAAAATGAAGCAAAGGCAGGAGCTTCAAATTTTGGAAACGCGATTAAACAGTTAAATAAAGAAAATAAGGCTTTGTTTGGTGGATTGCTTGAAACGCGCAAGGAAAAGCGAAAAAGGACATCAAATACAATAATTACGGACGGTGTTCAGTCGGAAAGAAAGTCTGATCTCTCATCAGAAGTTTGGTGGTGGAAAGCAACGTCCCCAACAAAGACAATCCGTGTGAACTTGAAGAATTCAGAGTTAAGGCAAGGGGAAGGATCCTTCTCACAACCTGAACCTAATTTAGTGTGTCACGAACCGAAAGGTAATATCATGATTGAAACCTCTAATAGGCCTGGTAGGGTTTTCCATAGGCCAGGAATCTGTGCTCAGGGCAAAAATGTTAGAGCTGAAAATACTGTAAGCAAAATTAGTGCTGGTAATGCACTAGAGGTTTGTGATGCTGCTAATATCCCTACACTTGCTGGTGTTGCTGAACATTTGAGTGAATTTGTTGAATCGGGAACCAGTGATAAGTTGCATCGCCAGAAAGTCAGTTCGCTTAAACTTCCCACCATTGTGATTAGAAATATTACTACTTTTCCACTAAAAAGTAATAAAAGGAACCATGTTGATTGGTCAGACACTGACAGAGGTATCTTAAACATACCTGCAATCAAAGAAAATGAAAACAAGAACTACAGTTTCCTTTCATATCCATCGGTGACCAGGATTTTAAGTGCTACTATGTCAGAGAGTTCTCGTGCTGCTCTAGAGAGGTGGAAAAAAAAAATGATAATGCAGCTTGGAGATGAAGGATTTGCTTTGTATCAAAAAGGTAACGTTCTTTTATGATAGTTTGATTATTACCATATTTCTTTGCTACAGGGCTGCATTGGAACAGTTTTAACATAGGCTACTGCAATCTGGTGCACTGCAGATGATTGACTGTCAGTTCAGTACTGTCCTTACAAAAACACAGATTGGATGCAAAATGTTAAGAATAGGCTACTGTGGCCAGGATATGATGCCAATATTTAACCTACCAGAGTTGGTGCCCATTTGCCATACGTTACTCCTAGTGCCAAGTTTGACGGACCCAATACCAAACTCATTTCTTCTGGTTACAAGAATCGTAAAGTACGGTAGATATTTTTTCCACTGCTGTTATTATTTCTAAGATAAGCCCTATCCTTAAAATGTACAATTGGAAAAACTTTATATTTACACATTTATTAGTTATTGTTGTTTTAAGGGGCTGAGCATGGAGATCATCTGGGTCTCCTTTTTACATGTTTACTCTATATTTTGTTAATAGTAAAATAGAACATGTCAAATGCATCATTGAGGAAACATATTCGGTTGTAGTATATATCGCGAGTCCCGGGGTTTAGTGAGCTTTTGGTGATCTCAATGACGTCACCTATGACGTGGTAAAAATACTTACCTGATTGGTGAGATGAAATTTTTACACGTTTCAAAACTGTAGTAGGATAACACTAGGCAATTTTTCTAGGTTTGTGCCATATCTTGTGTGGGGTTTCGCCTAGGACACCAAGCTGGCTCATAAGCGGGCTCTTGGTGCCCGCGCCCGGACCCCCACAGGAGTAGCGAACTGCACGCTACCTCCCTTTTTATGAAGCGCAGCCCGCTGATTAGCCAGCTTGGTGTCCTAGGCGAAACCCCACACAACACATGGCACAAACCTAGAAACATGGCTGAGTTTTAATTAACTGGCCGTGAAAGCCAATATAGGCTACCATATTTTTGCACTAGGATAGGCCTACTTTATCTTACTGTCCTTTTTGAAAATATAGCACCTTTTGCATACTTTTTCAGGAAACAGCATTGCCCGATAACAGCAGTAAGGACTCAAAACTGAAATATAGTCGTTCAATTTAACATTGATAGCAGAGAACGACATTTTGACAATAAAATAGATAAAGAAGATCATGATGTAAGTTAATTGGAGAATTAAGAACTCAGCAAGAAGCTATTAGACACATTTTCACAGAAAGTTAGCTAAGTTATACACAAAGTGTTCCTGTTGCAAGAAGTGCAATACATAGCTTATATCCATCCACTACACACCAAAACTGCGCAAGAGATCACAGGCCTTAAGGGGCAGATGACCTCGTAGTTCCACCCCTTAAAACAGCAATACGGTAACTAGGCTAACTAATAGATCACGGGCGGTTAATCGTGTTCAATGTTGCACCAACACCAACACTGGCGATAAGTCTGACAGACCCGCACTGCTAAAACCCCAGCTTACTGAAACCGAGTATACACACAAGTGTTCAGGGAGACACTCGATGATGATACAGGAAAAAAGGTATCAATCCCCACTCATCACCACACAGCCAAGAAAAGAATGAGCTTCATATTTGATACACTTGGTGCCAACACTGGAAGGTTAAATGAAGCCAATTTACTGCCCACAAACGACATGTTTCAATGCAAACTACAGCCACTGTGAGGTCATCAGGACTGTGTGTATGTTGAAGTTTTTGTAGTAGGCTACTGTGGCCAGGATATGATGCCAATATTTAACCTATAAACCAATATAGTACAATATATTTCCATCAATATAATTTCCAACATAATTTCTTTGGTATTGATTGACGGAAATATATTGTACTATATTGGTTTATAATCTCTTATCAATACTGACCATGGCGGAATCTAAAGTAGAAGGAATATATAACCTACCAGTGTTGGTGCCCATTTGCCATACGTTACTCCTGGTACCAAGTTTGACGGACCCAATACCAAACTCATTTCTTCTGGTCGCAAGAATCTTAAAGTAGATATTTTTTTCACTACTGTTATTATTTCCAAGATAAGCCCTATCCTTAAAATGTACAATTGGAAAAACTTTATTTTTACACATTTATTAGCTATTATTGTTTTAAGGGGCTGAACATGGAGGTCATCTGGGTCTCCTTTTTACATGTTTACTGTATATTTTGTTAATAGTAAAATAGAACATGTCAAATGCATCATTGAGGAAACATATTCACTACAAAATTAACTTTAACAACCTAGGCTACTGAATAAGAATTATGATGGTTCATTTAAAAATGTCTGAAAAATAGATAGTTCACAGTCACAAGTTAATGAGCACAGTCTAAACATGATAAATATGCATGACGTAGGCAAATGAATTTTTTACATGTTTCACAACTGTAGTAGGATAACACTAGGCTATTTTTCTAGGTTTGTGCCGTGAGACCAAATCCTGGGGAAAGAATCCTTTAACTACTAAAATTAGCCAAAATACCTGTCTGTGGTAAAGATTGTAAAAGAACCTGGTAATGATATATTAAGTTAATAAGTTAAATGTTTACTCCTCCGCTGTCGATTACCCACCCACCATCCCCTTCTTAGATCAAGGTAAAATTCCAGCTGAGTCCACCATTACAGGCATCATTTATGGACAAATACAGCATTGCCAACCCCACGGATATGGTGCTACCATATAGCCGGTATTGTAAAACAAAAAAGCGTCGAGTACCATTCATACTTTACCATGGATAGTGCAAGTTGCGAGATAAGTATTTGTAATTTTAGTTGGTGATGATATGACGATTCTATGCAGTTACTGAAGCTTATACAATGGCATAATTTAATAGCTGAAACACTACTGGGCCCGAAATGGCATCACTAATTTTCATCCAGACCAATAGTTTTTACCTAGACCAATTATTGCTAAATAGCATGGCCCTGCAGGCCACGTTACTTACACACCTGGTTTTTGTCACGCACAGTGGAGGTACTCGCGCATCTATAATCTTTATTCCAGGCCATTGGTTTTGCCAATCAGCGCTTTTTTACATAATTACAATATTGCGTGTGTTGTGTGGTGTATTATGTATCCCACATGCACTTGAATAACAGTTGAAGAGACCTCATGCGCCTGGGAAACATGGCTGCCTCTGTTTCTTGAGTGAGCAAGAAATAAAAACATCTAGCCTATTTACATAGCAAATATTTCTGGTGCAGCAGTGATAATTGACAGTAATTTCAATTACTAACTTAACTGTTGAAGAGAATGAGTATTTCTCGTACTTTCTAATCTCGCTCGCATGTAAATATTGTTTGTCTTTTGTCAAATGTATATTCTTTAACTTTATGTTCTTTTCCTTTTGTCTGTATTCTGTACTCTGTATCCTGTGTTCTTGTTCAATACAATCTAAGTGAACATGTATTCGTGTATTTTAATCCATTCATCCAGTGTTAAACTGATACAATAGATACCCATGCATAGTTCAAGTAGTTTCAATAGGTTATGGGCCCAGACATAATGGTGTCCTGTGATCATTTTCTTCAGTGAACTTAAAAGTGAGAAGGCAAAATGAGTGAACATGCTTCGAGTCCTTGTGCTTATGGGTTTCCGAAATTGAGTGGTCGGGAGGATTATTCGAACTGGTCTTTTGGGGATGTCAAATTATCTCAAAAAGCATGGATTGTGGGCCAGTGTCCGGGGCACAGATATGTTGGAGGGACATGATCGGCGTGACGAGAGAGCGCCGGCGGATATATGTCTCATGGTGGCTGTTCACAATTATCCCCATGTTCGAGACTGTGCAAAAGCTAAGGATGCCTGGCATGCCCTTGACAAGGCTTTTGAAGATAAAGGAAAGTGGAGGTATATCACGCTGATGCGAAATCTGTGCTCGCTCAAGTTATCAGATTTCGATTCCATGGACAAGTATATTGGTGAGGTTATGTCAGTTACACAGAAGATAGCAGCTGTTGATGAGCTTGTCGCTGATAAGTTTGTTGCTGCTATGATACTTCGAGGTATTCCTGATGAATACGATAACTTAGTTATGACAGTAACCTCAACATCGGAGGAACTACAGTTGGACTGCATCAAGTCTATCTTGTTGGACGATAGCTTTCGCCGAAGTCATGGTGAGAAGTCAGCTGATGGGGCAGCCCTGTACAGCAACACCAAGAAGGAAGTCAGGTATGTCAAGAAACCAAAGATCTCTAGTGAAAAAGCAGTTGACAAAAGTTGTTTGAAGTGTTGGATTTGTGGTGAAAAGGGTCACGGAAGAGACACTTGTCCACAGAAGACGAAAGTTCAAAGTGTACCAAAGTGTCCAAAATCCAATAAAAGTCTGTTTTGTGCTTTAACTGCTCGCGTACCAAAGAATTGTTTCATCATTGATTCTGGTTGTAGTGCTCACATGTCTCCTAATGTTAAACTTATGTCAAATTATAAATGCAATGATGATCCTGATATAAACATTTGTAATTGGTAATAATGATAAGTTGTCTGTACAAGGAGTTGGTGACATTGCACTGAATGTAAGCGACAGTATTAATAATCTGTCAGACGTGATACATGTTCCAGGACTGAGTGTTAACTTGCTGTCGGTAAGTCAGATGATTACAAGGGGTGCTGTTGTTGTGTTTAACAAAAATGGATGTGAAATCTTGGATTCAGAGAATTGCTCAGAGAATGGTAGCATGCTAGCTACTGGTTCAGTTTTGAATGGTCTATATTATCTGAATGTTAACCAAGATATGTCTGCCCTTGTTGGTGATGTTTTTGATTACAATTTGTGGCATCAGTGGTTGGGCCACGTTGGGCAACAGAAGTTACAGGTCTTTAGTCAAATGTCTGATGTTGTTAAATTTAAGGAAATACCAAAGGAATTGTGTTCTCGGGAAGCAGCAAAGGCAGTCATTTCCACAGGTAATTCACTCGAGGAGTGAAAGTTTTTTGGACTTTGTGCACTCTGATCTGTGTGGGCCGCTCCCTGAGACCTGGAATGGTGTTAAATACATGATGACAAAAATTGACGATTTTTCCAGGAAGATTTTTGTTTATTTTTTGAAACAAAAATCTGAACCCAAGGAGAAAGTCAAGGATTTTGTTGCATATTGGGAAACTCAGAAAGGTAAGACACCAAAGATTTTTAGATCTGACAATCGTAAGGAATTTGTCAATTCTGACCTGAACAAATATTTCAAGGAAAAAGGGATTGTGCAACAGAAAACTGTATGGTACACGTCACAATCGTACCATTATGGAAAGGGTTAGATGCATTTTGTTTACAGCAGGATGTTCTGAAAAACTGTGGGCAGAAGCAGCCAATACGGCAGTGTATATTTTGAACAGGAGTCATAGTAAAGTTGATAATGCTATACCAGAGGAATTGTGGACTGGTAAAGCTGCAAGTCATGTGAATATGAAAATATTCGGTTGCGATGCTTATGCCCATGTTCCAAAACATGGAACCCAGAAGCAAATGTTTTGTGTTTGTTGGGTATGATGGGGAAAAGAAAGGTTTCCATCTGTTTGATCCCAGTAAACCTAAAGATATATTTGTAGAGCACAGTGTTAAATTTGTAGAACATAAATTCACCAGATGTGCTGAGAAAAATGTTGAAATGAGCGATGTAATGTATTGTCCGTTGCATGACATTGTAAATGACGATGAAAACAGAATTGGACAGGATAATAACCTGCCAATCATTGAAGTTTCAGTTGCTGGTCAGGTTAGTGACAACATTGATGTTCCAGGTATTGCTCAGGTTAATGAAGACATTGTTGTAATTCATGATGATGAAAATGATGAGATTGATCAGTTTGGTATTCCAGAAAATGCAGGTAGGAGGTACCCTTTAAGGGAGAGATGCCCAAAACAATTTCCTGATTATGAGGTCTAGTTTGCTGAAAGTGGTGGTTATGTGGAACCAACCACTGTCTGAAGCACTTAACGGTAAGGATGGCATACAATGGAAAAAGGCGATGGAGGAAGAACTCAAGTCATTTCATGATAATGATGTATGGACATTAGTTGAGAAACCTGATGGAACAAATATTGTAAGATGCAAATGGGTGTTTAAAGTGAAACGTAATGCTGAAGGTAATGTGTCTAAATTTAAAGCACGCTTAGTGGCTAAAGGTTGTTCTCAACGGTACGCAGTTGATTATCTGGAAACTTTTGCACCTGTAGTGCGGTATAGTACATTGAGATTATTTTTTGCTCTTGCTGTAAATATGGATCTGGAAGTTCATCACCTTGATGTTTCAACAGCTTTTTTGAATAGCATTCTTAAAAATGATATTTATATGTACCCCCCAGAAGGCTATGAGTGTGACAGTCAAGAGCGACGCGAGAGGTGCGGTCGCGCCAGACCCCGCGCTCAGAAAGGCCCCGCGCTTCATGCCTTTTTTTTTATTTTTTTTCATAAAATATGGTATATTGGCTTTCACGGCCTGTGAATTAAAACTCAGAAATTCTTCTAGGTTTGTGCCGTGTCTTTTTTGGAAGCCTTCATAGGGAGGTTAAGGCTGCTTGAGCTTTTAGTTCTCGCAGTCAAGTGGTGCAGTTGCACCTAATATAAAGGGAGGTGGCGCGCAGTTCGTCACTCCTGTGGGGGTCCGGGCGGGGACACCAAGAGCCCGCCGATGAGCCAGCTTGGTGTCCTATGCGAAACCCCACACAAGACATGGCACAAACCTAGAAGAATTGCTGAGTTTTAATGTAAAATATGCTGTGTTTGTATGGGGACACCCCCCCCCCCCCCACATCCAAGTAATAATATCGTATGGCCTCGAGTGCCGGGTGCAAGCTTTGTGATTTGACACCCAGAGGGTAGCTTGCGTGTCGAATTTCGTTGTTCCTTGAATCACTATGAAAGTCAAGGAGGTTAGATATCTAAGCTCCTTGAACACTATAGCACTTTCTACTAGAGAAGTGAGGAACTTTGTGTTGGCGGAAACTCCCGAGATTAATTTTGCCATTATGAACACGGCCTACTGAATTCAAATGGGTTCTTTGACATGCCAACATTGTATGACATGCGTGTCGTATTTTTGCCGCCTTTCAAAAATCACTTACCCCCACGGGGTATTAATTACTTGGATGTGGATCGTCTGAATTAAAGTCAGTTTGTTGACAAAACTTGGGTCGGTCCTCGATCTCCCAAACAAAAGTGACGTAGGAGACAAAGGTATGACAACGGTGCTGATATGAAGGCCAAGTATAAGGGAATGCAGACGCGAGTAAAAAAATATTAATAAACGAGCAATGTTCATGGCATGTGTTACACATAATCTTAACTTACTTTTGGGTGACATGGTTAAATTCAATAAGGACACTATGACATTTTTTGGTATAGTTCAGCATCTGTACACATTGTTTGTATCTTCCACGGAAAGGTGGGACATTTTGTGCGAACTATGTCCTGGCCTCTTCACACTAAAATCTTTATCTAGCACGAGATGGGAATGTAGAATTGACAGTGTCAAGCCCATCAGGTACCAGTTAGGCAAAGTAAACGAAGCTGTAGAATAAGTGGCAGAAACTACCAAAGATCCTGTTACCCGGTCAGAGGCCCAATGTTTGTGGCTTCATACAAGTTCGTATGAATTTGTTTTAAGCCTCGTTATCTGGAACGATATTTTATTTTCTGTGAACTCAACAAGTAAAACTCTCCAATCTGAGAAGACTACGTTAGATACGGCTTTAACCGAACTTCAGGGCCTAAAGTAATTTTTTCAAAATTATCGCAACACTGACTTTAACAGTGCAATGTCCTCCGTTAGAGAAATAATGGAAAATTTGGGCTATGCAAAGAAATTTTCTATTCGCCGTTAAGGCAATCGCAAAAGGTTCTTGGATGAAATAAATCAGCAAAATTATCAACAGGTGGAAAAAACCGAAGGAGAACTTCAAAAAGAAGCTGAAAATAAATTTCGGGTAAATTACTTTTTGTCTGTCGTAGATACTGCACTGAGCTGCGTAGAAAATAGATTTAACGAAGTTTTTTTTCTTTTTTTTTTTTCGGAATACTTTGGATTTTGTTTTCGATCCTTCCAAGCTTTCCAATTTGGAGGAAACGCAATTGAAAGACCATTGTCAAACACACTCTAATTTTCTAAAAGACGGGGAGCTTGAAGATTTGAACGCAGAAGGTCTTCTTATGGAGCTACAATTTAGATACTCTGTTCCGTCGTCTGTAAAAAGTGCTCTAGGTGCACTACAGTACTTAGCCCCGATAAAGGAGTGCTATCCTAATTTAAAGACGGCCTATCAAATTATGCTTACAATTCCTATAACGGTTGCGTCGGGGGAAAGGAGTTTTTCCATTTTGAAACTGATCATAAACTATTTGCGATCAACGACGGCGCAGGAGCGTCTGAACAGTTTTGCCAATCTGTCAATCGAATGTGAAACGGCCAAACAATTAGAAATGAACGATTTAATCAGCACTTTTGCCCTAGTAAAGGCCTGCAAAGCGCCTTTTACATAAATAAAAAGCTCTACATTTTAAACAAAAACAGTTTTGAAAAAAAAAAATGCCTGCCTTGTAAACCATGTTATTTCTCGAACAAAGGGGCCGTTCAGCTCATATTTATCGGTGAAAGTGGACTTATAGCACTTTTAGTAGTTTAGTTTATGAAAAACTGTATAGTCGTAGAAATGTTGAAATATGTAAACGTGATTGCGTATTATTATTAATTATGTGCGTTTGGGTAAGAAATCAAGCACATGCTTCGTTTTCCGTAATATATTATTTATGCCAAAAAAATCACCAGTGTTAGCTCATTATATCAGGTTTCCATTGATATTGCTTGTTGCTTTTATCTGATCAGGTGATTCCTGTATCCAATTTTATGCTGATCCTATTTGTTGAGGTTTGTTTAGAAACTAGAAATGTAATAAAATGAGTTTTAACTAGCCTAAAATTGTAATTTCTTTTAAAACATCACTCTCCGTACAACACAGCCACTTAGTCTAAAATTTGCATTTACTACCCCCGCCCCCCTTCGAACCCCTGCAAACTCGTGCCTACTGGGCCCCGCGCACATTCTCGCGCCAGGCCCCGCACACCCTCGCGACGGCCCTGGTGACAGTTCTAAAGTTTGTAAGCTTTGAAAGGCTGTTTATGGCTTGAAGCAAGCATCTCGCACTTGGTATGGGAGGGTTCATGAAATTCTTACTGAAATCGGTTATAAGAAGTCTCTGTATGAACCATGTGTATATTACTGTAAAGATTCATCATCTTTTGTTGTTATTGCCCTCTATGTTGATGATTTTTTTTTGTATTTTTTAATAATCACGTCCAAGTGGAGAAACTGAAGTCTGTGTTGCATTCTCATTTTAAGATCAAAGATTTGGGACAAGTCTCTGAATGTCTGGGGATGAGAGTTCAAAGAAGCAAAGATTGTATTAGATTGGATCAGAAGTGTTATCTGTTAGATGTGTTGGATAGGTTTAACATGTCAGATTGTACTCATGTGAAAACTCCAATGGAAACAGGTTTGTTGTTTGAGAAATCCACATCCTGTGACAAATCCTATCCCTATAAACAGACTATTGGTGCTTTGTTATACCTCTCCATTTGTACCAGGGTAGATATTGCATATGTAACTAATTATTTGAGTCAGTTCAATAATTGCTATGGTAAGGAACATTGGACATGTGTCCAGAGAGTGTTCAGATACTTGAAGGGTACGGTGGATGTTGGTATCATGTATAAAAAATCAGAATGTGATGTCAAGGGTTTTGTTGATGCTTCTTTTGGAAATAATTTAATGGACAGGAAATCTGTGAGTGGTTATGTATTTAAATATGCAGAAGGCCCAATAAGTTGGGAAAGTAAGAAACAGCCAGTTGTGGCACTGTCTAGCACTGAAGCAGAATACATAGGTCTGACTTTAGCATGTAAAGAAGGTCTGTTCCTTAGAGGTTTCTTCTTTGAGTTGTGTAAGAGAGGAGGTACAATTCAGTTGTGTAATGACAGTCAGAGTGCTCAGAGGTTGGCTGAGAATGAAGGTTTTCATCAGAGAACAAAACACATAGATGTGTGCTATCATTTCATTAGGGACATCTTAAAGAAATGCAAAGTCAAGTTGTCCTATATGCCTACTGCTGAAATGATAGCTGATGTATTGACAAAAGGTCTGCCAATTTATGGTCATGTGAAATGTTTTACTGGCATTGGGTTGTCCTAAGTGCAGCATAATGTAGCATTGCTCGATTAAGGGAGAGTGTTGAAGGGAATGAGTATTTCTCTTACTTTCTAATCTTGCTCGCATGTAAATATCGTTTGTCTTTTGTCAAATGTATATTCTTTGACTTTATGTTCTTTTCCTTTTGTCTGTATTCTGCACTCTGCATCCTGTGTTCTTGTTCAATACAATCTAAGTCAACATGTGTTCGTAAGTCTACTGGCATATGGTACGGTCTCACACATTTAAGCACCCTCAAAGACCAAATATCATTTTTTTCCGTTATTGAAACCCAAAATATTGTAAAATAAAGTTATTTTGCAAAATGTGTTATTTTCACCTTAAGGTGCTAAATACCAACGAATGCTACTAACTTAATAAGATATTTAAAAAAGAATTAAGAAATCTTACATATAAATGTTTCATAAGACATGGGATAACGAAGTCTCTTCTCGAGCTTGAATGGTTGAAGTCCTGAAATCAGGGAAACGATGCTCTAACTTACTTAAACTTTGGGGACAACATAAGTTTCACGAGTTAGTGAGTATGATAGTCATGGAGAATATTTGTTGAAGTACCGTAACTTAAATGTTAGATTAGGTATTAAACACAAATTCATTTGAGTTTTAACTTAAGTTAGTAAGTTAAAAAAAAAAAAAAAAAAACTAGAAAAATTGTTTATTTCTCCAAATGTTTCTGTGTTCATTATTTATCCAAATCCGTGCACCATTCACTTAGTTATTAAGCACTCTCATGCCTCACTTTTTTATTTCACCACTTTGAACATTTTATTTCACCACTTTGAATCCTTTTATATTACCATAAATCTGGGTCCCCATTTCATATGTACATGTATTTTCAGATCTCTTGGAACAAGGCAGCAAGTTCCATGGAGCAGTGCAGAGTTTCTTGTTGGGATCACCTAAAGCATTCTTGGAACCATCTATACAAGGTTGCTGGGAGAGTGTTCGTACTGTCCTGCCAGATATCTCTGACGTCAGGGTGCTTGAGAGTCACGTGGTGCATCCACATCTCAAGTATCGTGGGGTCATCGACTGTGTGGCACAGTATTGGTTAGTCAGCATTATTGTTTAGCTTAGTTGTTAAACCCTGTCCTGTGCAGAACTAATATAGCCTCTCTCTCTGAAATCTAGGATACAGTTGAACCTGAGTTAACAAATTGCTCAGGAGACACCAAAAGTATTCCTTAATTGGGGATATTTAGTTTTTGAAATCAAAACTTGTTTTCCTAGGTCGAAATAATATATGATGATTACGGATGTTACTTAACAATTTCTTTACTTGAAAATATTACTTTATATATCCACCAAACCATTATAACCTTGGAGGTTAGCCCTCTGTAAGCAGCTCACAATGTGAATCTGTAATCCAATAGAATATCATCCTGCTTTGTGACATAAGCTTAATACAGTACAATAAAATCTGGTTAATTTTACATTTTAGGGACCAAAGAAAATATTATGATTTAAAACAGTCTTCATGATTGCTATGGCCAAATTGGGCAACATTGTTATTGTGATGGGGGTTGAGCACCTTAATGAGCTGACCTCCAAATTCTGAGCCTAAAATATTTTGTGGTAGGCTAAAGCAAATATGGGAGGATGGGAGGTAAGATGATGAAAACATTTGAGGAAGAAGAAAGTGGTGATGGATGGAATAACAGATGGAAGGGTGGACAGAACAGTATTCAAATAAAATATTTATAATCAATGTAAAGCTACCAGAACTGATTTTACAAACATTACAAATTCTTAAGTATAAAGTTTGGGCAATAAAAAACCCTGTATTAAATTTCATACAGAATTTCTATAAGGTAAATGCACCAATAGTCGTCATGTTAAGACTGATTTAGTCAAGAAAATATAATATACTTTATACCTTTCGGTAATTTAAATCAACAAGACCACTGTACCTAACCTCAAACTCTACTCAAACACTGGGAAACTCTCAATATCAAAAGTAAGTTATTCGTTTTAGAAAAAATGTATTTTTTTAAATGTGTTTTTGTGCTAGTAATCATCATGATGTACTTAGATTTTTCCAATATTCGTCACCCGTTTGCACTAATTGTTGTCACATTGTTCGTTGTCCTTATCTGCTGTTTATAATGCATTTCTGTCAATATTGTTGCGTAAGGCACAGATTTATTGACATGGAGGCTAATATTTATGAATAATACACTACGGTACCAGTAATTATTTAAAAAAAGAAAAGTCAAAACATCGGCAATCAGAAATGGCAGGTAGACATACGGGGATGAAAAGATCGTAATTCTGCTCTAAACACATTTATTTAAGTTATTTTTGTATTATTATTATTATTATTAATCTTGATTGGTCACATTGGACCACTTGAGTCGTTCCACAATCACTTTTTCTTTGAAGGTAGTACTGCTTGGTTCTTGCGCTCTTTCCAGTACTTTTTCATTCTTTCAGATCGGGATTTTCTCAACTCATCTGAAATCTCCACAGGCTTTCTGTGTGTCTTTTCTGCAGAAAATTTGTGAGTTTTAAGAATGGTGTTAATTTTATTTTTCTCCTCTGCATCTGTTATCTTGAGTCCAACTGCTTTGAGATCTTGTTGGATTTCTTGGATCCATTTTCCTCCAGTTTTCTTTCCTAGATTTCTCATCACCAGTTGGCGTACAATTCTGTTTTCTGGAAGCCGTAAGATGTGAAAAAAATTTGAAATTCTTTTCTTCTTCATTGTGCTGGTGATTGGATCAATCTCACGATAGACAGTTTCATTTGGGAGAATCCTCCAGACTCCCTCAACCTGATACTTTTTATTTATGCACGTTCTAATGATTCTTCTTTCCGTTTTGAGGAGCTGATCAGTTCTTTGTTCATTTTTAATTTGGAACAGTGTTTCACAAGCATAAGTGGCTTCAGGGAGAGTTACAGTTTTATAATGTTGGATCTTAGTAGCTATTGATAGGCTTTTTTTATTATATGTTGACCAGGTTAGAGATTGTGCCTTTTTCATTTTATTTGTTCTATTTATCCAAGTTACTTTTTCGTTTAAGTTATGTGTTATAATTTCTCCAAGATACTTAAATTGAGGAACTAGGTTAATTTTATGATCATTTATATAGACTTCATTTATATCTAATGGTTTCATAGGCATGATCTCAGTTTTTTCAAAGGATATCTGTAATCCTATCCCTTGAGCAATTTCTTGGAGACTAGTGATCTGAGTACAAACCTCTTCCTTGTCTAGTGCTAAAAGAGCCAAGTCATCTGCAAATCCTAAGCAGTTTATTTTATTGATGGTTTTGTTCCAATTTTGATCTTAGAAGGGTTTTCCTTTTGCCAAACCTTCATGATATAATCAAGAGCCACATTGAAAAGCAGAGGGGATAATCCATCACCTTGTCTGAGACCAGTTTTTACTGTGACAGCTGTTGATATTTCTCCCCTAAATTTAACTTTCGAATTTGTGTTTGTTAATGTTAATTGAATGATTTTTATCAATTTAGGATGGAGACCGTATGATCTGAGGATTTTTAGCAGTGTCAGTCTATGAATACTATCATAGGCTTTCTTGAAATCTATAAAAGAGATAAAGAGTTGCTTATTTCTGTTTTTGTAATATTCCATTATTAATTTCAGGCTAAGGATTTGGTCTGGACAACTTCTGTAGGGGCGAAATCCTCCTTGATATTCTCCAAGTTGTGGTTCCAGAATGTTTTTGATCCTGTTGTAAATTATACGAGAGAAAATTTTATATGTGCAGTCCAGAAGGGTAATTCCTCTGTAGTTACCTGGGTTCGTTTTGTCTCCTTTCTTAAATAATGGATGGATTATTCCTGTGGTCCAGTGTGCAGGAATTTCTTCAGTAATCCACATTTTAACTAGATGTTGATGAAGATTTATAATCGCAGGTTTACCAGCATTTTTCCAGATTTCAGCAAAGACTAAGTCTTCGCCACAAGTTTTGTAATTTTTTTGTTCTTTAATTGCGAGTTCTACTTCATTAATGTTTGGAGGATTTATTAAATCAGGTGAAGTTAAAATAGGTGTATCAGTGTTTACTTGCAGGGTTTCCAGTGGATCATCACAATTTAACAGTTTCTCGAATGCTTCTGCAAGGATCTCTGTATTTTCTTGGTTAGAATGTGCTAACTTTCCTGTTTGATTTTTCAACATTAATGTTGGAGCTTCAAATTTTTTTAGATATTTACCAAATGTTTTGTAATAATCTCGAGATTGCTTTTTCTTGAAATCGTCTTCTATCTTTTCCAGTGTATTTTTAAGATGATTACGTTTCGTTTGTCTGATGATTTTATGGGTTAATTTTCTTTGTATAGTTAGTTCTAAATTTGATTCTTCTGACTTTAGAGCTTGATGTTTTATCCATGCTTGGTGTCTTTTCTCTATTGCTTGATCACAATCTACATTCCACCATTCATGTTTTTTCCTTGGATTTATTGGTGCTAACTCCTCTGCTATTGATTTTAATTTAGTGATTAATTCGTCCAATGTTTTAGTGTTGAGAGATTCTTCTCCTGTTCTTTCACAGTACTCTATATTTTTTATTAAGGTAGATGGATCAAATTTCCTCCTATTGTTATTATTAGGTTTTTTCTTGGCCATTGGAGTTAATTTTATTTTTATCTTTACCACATAGTGGTCTGATCCTGAGTCAACTCCCCTTAGAACCTTGACATTGTGAATTTCGCGATGGTGAAATTTATCCATGCAGACATGATCCAACTGCCATTCACCCCTTCTGAAGTCAGGATGTTTCCAAGTTTTCAATTTATGGGGCTGTCTTTTAAAACATGTTGATTTAGAGATTAATTTGTGGTTTCTACAAATTTCGACTAATCTTTGACCATTTTTATTGGTTCGTTTATGTGCTGTCCATTTTCCAATTATATCTCTATATCTTCTTTCTTGTCCAAGTTGCGCATTGAAATCACCAAGGAGAATTTTGATGTTTGATGAAGGGATGTTTATTAAAGTTTGATCCAAAAGATCCCAGAATTTTTGTACTTCTTCTCTGTCCTTAATGGTGTTGTTTTTTTGATTAGTAGGAGCATGTGCATTAATAATTGTATATGTTTTATTTGCCGATTTCAAAGTTAGGGTCGTAAGTCTGGAGGATTGAGATTTAAATTCTGTTATCGAGTCAATGATTCTGAGATCTATTAAGAATCCGTTACCAAATTGTGGACAATTTTTCATAACTCGATTTCCTGGAATTCCTTTATACAGTCTATATCCTTGTGATTCCAGATGGCCTTGATCACTATTTCTAATTTCCTGAAGGGCCATAATTAGAATTTTCATTTCATTTCATATTTTTGTATTAACATAAGGTGCATTAGAAATACAACTTTTTTCTTTTTCTTTAGCATTTGTCCCACAAATTAGCAAGGTCTGCTTTTTGGTTCTCTTTCACCATATTTCACGATTGTGTACCATGTCAGGATGAAGTTGCACAATTTTTAAATCGTCATGTAGAGTGTCAAGCCAACGCTGTCTCGGTCGTCCTATTGGTCTCTTCCCATCTATCCGCAATGCCAATCCAGTGAGTGCAACTGTTGTTCAGCAGCCCGTAAGACATGGCCATACCAGCGGAGACGGCTTTCCCTCATCTTTTCAGCAATTGGCGCTACTGCATATCGCTTGCGAATGTCTTTATTGCTCACATGATCATGGAGTGTCAAGCCAGATGCCCACCTGAGCATCTTCAATCACACCAAGTTACTGTTCCCACTCCTTAGTTGAAGGCCAGCATTCTGCCCCATACAGAGCAACGGAACGGACCACAGAACGATAAACTTTAGACTTAAGCCGGTCTGGAATCTTCTTATCACATAAGACACTAGACAAAGAGCGCCACTTGAGCCATGCGCTGCTTACGCGATGTGATATTTCAGGTCTGAGGGTTCCATCTGCAATAATAATATTAATAATAATTGAAATTCGAACAATATAACCACAAGTACGTATATTGTTGTAGGCTTCCCCGACCGGTGTTCAAGAGTGAATTATCATTTTCCGGGCTGTTATGCTGTTGTCTTTTTCTTTTTTCTTTTTTTTTCGGGGAGAGGGGAGGCATAGTCACATAAAAAGTGAGACCAGACCATGGCATAACATAACATCTGCGTTGAACAGTTACTAAGGGTCTGACAAGATAGACTGTAAGTCGTTTTCCATCAAATAACTGTAGACTTCTAAAAACCAGGTTTTAATTTGATGTTCTGTAATTGCAGCATGGCCTACTGTTAAATTTTGAGGGGTTCATAAAGACAGGCCTGGATTTCTTTTTAGGAAAGATTCACACCATTTCCTTCCTGGCCGCCCATCTTTGAAAGGAAAGTCCCTCTTCAATTCTTTTGTGAGGCACTTGATGCTATTTTGCAAATCGTCCTTTCTTACCGGAAACCCCGCTTTTCCTAGTGAGATAACCCATTGAACTAACACCCTTTGTTATAAAGGAGCTTGGCCCCATCTTCCTCTCTCTAGTTTTTCCTCTAATTTTGTCCGAGAGGGTGTTTCTTAGAACACCATTTGTGTTTCTTGGAACACAATTTCTCTCCACGGCCGTTGTAATACCCATGCCGTCCTTCTCAACGACCTTAATAACAGCTTCCATTTGCAGAATATCGTAACTGAGAAATGTGCATTTCGACATATTGCTTGAAAGCAAAGATTTAGTCTTAGAATATATTTTTCATCTCAATTTAAAAAGAATCCTCTGTAGCACACCTAGCCATAAAGACCCTAGACCTACTGATAATAATAATGTTATTTGTTTTACGTCCCTTTTAACTACTGCGGCTTTTAGAGACGCCGGGGTTCCGGAGTTTTGCCCCGAAGGGGATCTTTAATGTGCCATTAAATCTACTGACATGGCTCCCTTGCATTTGCGCACCCTCAAATGCCAGATGACTGCGCCAGGATTCGATCCTGCAACCTTAAACACAGCAAGCGAGAACATTACCGCTGAGCCACGCAGCCAGCCTAGACGTACATAATAACAACCACACTGTAAAAGTTTATTGGTTCCGAATGTTAACGCAAACTTTAACATTATCATGCACTAGTGTTCGTCACGCATGTGCTCTAGAGGGGTGCATCAGAACTACATTGTAAGTATATTTCCTCTGTTAGTTATGTCTTACAAGGAGAAATAACAGTGTGCCAGTTTTCGTCACAAATGACGAGCATTGGTAAAGTTTTTTTTTTAAAATCCAGTGTTCGTCACTAGCATTTCTAACCAAACTAGGAATGTGAGCACGAAATAGCAAATCACATATGTTAGAGAAACAATTACCAACTATATCACACACTTGTAAATTTTTTAAATGTCTGAACATAACACTTATGCATATAATTAACTCACGTGCCTGCTTAGCACATGCGAGAAACAATATGCAGCGTCAAGACAGCTCAACTCACATGAGATGTTTGACGCTGGAAATCACCTATTACATGACATGCATGATTCAAAGTTACTCCTTATCGGCAATGAAGGTATAACGAATCTCGTAAGACTTTGTGCATTGAGAAAGGCTTGTTGACATGCTTATTATTTGTACTTATATACGAAAGTGACGACTATTGCCTCAGTGACGAAAACCGGTACAGTTACCTTAAGTATAATTTACAAAATTGTTCGACCTGTCGAGCAGGACCTAGTAGAAAAATAATGATCAGTGAACTTTAAAGAAGATTCCTGCTGATAGAGTTAAAAGAATTGGTCAAATAGTTCAAACAGGTAATCTTTTACGTATATGAAGCACCAAGCACCATAAAAGCTCGTAAAATCCCTAGATGAGGTGAAATTGAAACTTAAAAACTAAAACTTCACATCTCATGACCACTAGATTATTAAGATGCCACCATTGTAACAAGCGATGGATAGCCACTCTGTGGTAGGCAGAACAGTGAGAGTGCCATAGCGGTGATGTAGAGCAGGCATTCTCAACCTTTTGGAGACTGTAAGCACCAACCTCCTCGTGCTATAACAAGTACACGAGCGCCATTATATCGAATATAATAATACTAATGAATAATATTAATATTGCAACAAACATGTACCTCTCTTTTTCTTTCCCATCTCTCTCTCCTTCAGATGTGTTGAATTAGATTAGGATTCACTGCTCACCAGGCATGCTGCAGCTGCCTGCATGACTAATACAGAAGACAAATCAGCATCAATCTTGTTACTCATAAAACAGGGAGGTCCAATCTTTACTGTAGGCTAGATTAAAAATACTATTTCACAAAAAGATAAAATTCCTGTCAAAAATTGTAATGAAAACACTATTCGTGCATCCGAATTTGAATTAAAGAATGGATCTCAGGGGAGCGAGCACTTTTAGTCTCGTATGACGGGAGTACAAAGTTTCCTTTAAAGAGCACCGTGGTGCTCGCGAGCATCAGATTGAGAATGCCTGATGTAGAGAAATGACAACATGGTAGCCATGAGAAATATTTCACCTGTTCTCAGTATCTTTGAATCTATTATAGCAATCAGACTGTAATTTTGATTTCCCTTTTTTTCTGTGACTTAGATTCAGACCCTCTTCTCTACACCTTTCTGCCTTTGATGGCTCTACTTCTTCCAAGTCCCTCAACCCTAATTCTTTGAGGGTTTTATTTCCCTTAACTGTATTTTATTGTTTTCTATTTCTTTTAGTATGTAAGTTGGCTTTATCCTCATAATTTGGGGCTGATAAGCTAGATCTTAAAAATAACAACATCCATCATCATCTAGTCCTTATCCAGGGTGAGGTTTACAAAGACCCTTTCCTCCAACCTGTGGTTACAGGTTTTGCCATCGCCGAGAGCTAGGGCTTTACTCTAGTGGATGATATTGCTTGTTCCCATTGAGTTAGAATGGTCAATCAGTTCCCTAATATGCATGGCATAGCCTATACAGACCAGTATAGTGAGGCCAGCATATTCTTCAGACATGAACTAAAATGGTGCCTGTTGAATCCTAAGCCTGTTGTATTTTTTAAATCTATTCTTTCCTACTCTTCAGTAACTGACTGCAGTTGCTATTCCAAGAGTGGGGCAATTTTCGGTAGGATAAGTTGAATTCTGTGGTGGTTAATATACTGTAGGGCTTGAGGGGGAATTTAAACAGTATTGAATTGCCACTCAACTGAATATCCTTTTGTTTTCAAATACCCATGTTGGTAATTGCATGCTTCTATTGCATCTGTTTGCTTTGAATCACTGATTGCATTTTGTTTCTCTTTGTACAGTACTGTATTTACCTTTGTGCTGTGATTAATATAGTCCAAATTTTGATGTAATATTATCCTACAAATGTGTACATAAATACGTAACAAAACAGCTGAAAATAAAATTGCACAGGGTACTATAAAATGTTTTAAAATGGTTTTATTTAGGGCCAGTTGTACGAACTCGGGTTATACCTCGGCTAAAGTTATCTCTGTAGTTAACGCAGAATTGAGTTGTACGGCATTGGTATAAGCGATAATCCAGGTATAAACGACGGCATAGCTAACCGGGCATGGAATGGCAGGCTATCTTCTTATGATGAAGATGATCAGGTGCCGTCAAGTCAGCGTCGACTCCTAGTGACTGCATGGATGGACTGTCTCCATATGATTCAGTCTTCAGCCATATTCTTCAGATCCTTCACTGACATATTCATGTTGGATTTGATGGAGTCGATCCATCTCAATGCTGGCCGCCCTCGTCTCCGAGACCCTTCTTACACCAGGTATATATATAGCGGACGGGAGAGACCGCAGTAATATCCAAAGTTAAATCATTGCAAACTCCTAATTCCAGTGAACTATTCATAAATGTACATGAAAATGTATAATATTAATAACAGCCCAGTAATTACATACATATTTTTGCTGAAAATTACGAAAACATGTCAGCGACATTATGTACAACAAGTACGTACGTAAGCATCATACGCGCGCAGTCTTTATGGAATCACGTTAGGTCGCGGTGGCATAGTGGCTAGCGTGCAGGACTCGCGACGGAGAGTTGCAATTTTTGCGGATCGAATCCCACCATGTCCAACTTTTTATGCTTATTAGTTTTTGTTTTTATGTTATGCTTGGTGTTTCTGCATTATCTTTTATATGTACCGGTAATCATTTGGGGTGATCCTTGGTTGAACAGTATTAATAGTAACTTTGCGTCAATCAAGAGCGTAGGCTACTCAAATTCAAGAGAGCATTTATGCTGGAGATGCCAGGAATTAACGTAGAGGATCACTTTTTAGAAAGAATATTACTACAAAGGAGAAAAACAAAGATCAGACAGACGTCGGATAATTTTCGGAACTGTGATAAAAATTAATTCTTTATACGGTTCAGACTGAGAAAAGACACAGTTTTGAGGTCATTAGATCAAATTATCGATCGATTGGAACATATGACTGGCAGGTAAAATTTATGATAATAACATGTATAGCTTAGCCTGCACATACCGGTATTTATTTCTTGGATAGGCTATATCACTTTGCATTATATTTTTATATACGATATTGTTATTCTCACGGCCTCTCATGGAGTATCATTGTGGTCAATTCGATATTCATCTGTTTTCAAAGAAGTTCATATTTGATATCAATATGTCCACTAAGTTAGCTCCGTTTGTTACCAACTTAGCTAGTCTCTTAGACAAACATGGAATAGCGAGCCCCGAAATAAAATCTTGTCGTACAACCCACCCTTGGAGATATACCAAGGAAGACACTAGCCCAGGTATAGCTATTCCGATGGTTAACCCGAGTTCGTACAACTGGGCCTTAAAGGAAAAATTTAAGAAAATTATTAATTTGTTTCAATAATAGTTTAATTTAAATTAAGATTATAAAAAGGAATTGATTTGACAAAATGGCTCATTTACATACCTCACGTTAGTTCTTGGTGCAATCGTGAAGCAATGACAGTGTGACCATGTATCACAAGATATTTTTCAATACTTTCAGGGGTAACGAAAGACAACTGCACTCTGGCAAAGCAAATATAACCGCACCGGAGCTACATACGCTAGGAACACAACCACGACCTCAGATCGCCAGAGTACGTCAAACAACCAACGCTATGGACATATCAGGAGGCAAAGGCAAGGGAGATGGGGTTTTATTTTATTTATCGTATGGCTTTTAGTGCCGGGAGTGACCAAGGACATGTTCGGCTCGCCAGAGGCTGTAGCTGCTTCAAGCGGTCACCCATAGGGTGAGCTACAAGTTCTGTTCAAATTCAAGTAGTTCCAACTTTCGCTACTAGATGGTGAACGTTGGGACTTTGATAGAGCGTTCCAACAAAATCTAACCTAGAAATTTAGCTTCACACAAGTTTAGTCTGTGGAAGGATCTTTTACATGCCATAAATCTATGACATGGGATGGGGTAGCAAGATATGACATGATAGCAATTGGCGATTGGAAAGTATGTTCTTATAGAGCGAAAACTATCTTTCGGCATCGCACGATGTGACTGGTGCATACTTAAAAATGGATGTGATTGATAGCAATGTCTTCTGGAGGGTTTAGCGATTCTTAATTGAGGATCTAAGAACAAATGATCTTATACATTGCTATGAAACTTGTCATTTTGATCCGTATTGACGTCTATTGATTGCCTTAAAGTTTATATATTTTGTCCACCTTATCAATACAAACCAATTTTGTCTCCATTTAACTATTATGTTTCGGTCATTATTTGACCCTCTTCAGCTCTACATAGTATTGCATATTAAAAGGCATTTATCACACATCTGCTTGGCTTATAAAACTTAAATGTTATTGTGATATGAATTTCACATTATAAAATGTTACTTTGGTTGTGTGGTTGGTTTTAGTTGTAAGTATGTAGTTACTTTGTTTATTAGATGAAGTTCATTGTTCCATTAGACTGCGGTGTGTGTGCCTGGCGGCAGTTGCATTGTTTATTAGATATAGCTCATTGTTTCATTAGACTGTGATGTGTGAGGGTGCATGTGAGTGTGCCTGGTGTCAGACTGTTTTAGCGGTAGTAGTAGTAGTATATTGATGTTGGTGGAACTTTAGTATTTTTCGTTAGTAGAATTTTGGTATTTAATTGTTAGTAGAAGGTTAGTATTTTTGTTAGTAGAATTGTTCTTTCAGAATAAATCAATTCTTTACTTGTCTTATAGACGGTTAAGATATCGATAATATATGCCAACTAATGGCTACACTGCGTTCTGCTGCATGGCTGAAAGCAACGGCAAACTACAGCCGTAATGCTCTTCCCGAGGATATGCACCTCTCTATGCATAATTACATGTGATGATGGCCTCCTCCCTTGTAAAATTCCAATCCGGTGGTAAACTAGTCCCCCGTTCGGATCTCCGGGTGGGGACTACTCGAGAGGGCGTTAACATCACAGAAGTGACAAGGAGGAAATCTGACATTCTGCGGATCGGAGCGTGGAATGTTAGAAGTCTGCTGGGAAGTGGAAGGTTAGAAAACTTAGAAAGGGAAATGGATAGGTTGAGGTTGGATTTGGTTGGGATTAGTGAAATTCGCTGGCCGGAAGAACAGGACTTTTGGTCAGGAGACTATAGGGTCATTAGCACTAAATCAAACAATGGCCAAGCAGGGGTTGGTCTCATACTGAGTAGGAAACTTGGACAACAGGTGGAATATTATGAGCAATATAGTGAATGGATTATTGCAGCAAAAATCAATACAAAACCTACGTGCACCACAGTGGTACAAGTCTATATGCCTACCAGTCAAGCTGATGATGAAGATTTTGAAAAGGTCTACGAAGAAATAGATCAAATTCTGAGGTATATCAAGGGTGATGAAAATGGGAGATTGGAATGCTGTGGTAGGAAAAGGAAGAGAAGGGAAGTTAGTAGGAGATTTCAGATTAGGTGAAAGGAATGATCGAGGAAGCAGGCTGATGGAATTCTGCACCGAGCATGAGTTGGTCATAGCTAACACCTTATTCAATAACCACAATAGAAGAATATACACATGGATGAGACCAGGAGATACAGGGCATTACCAAATCGACTTCATTATGGTCAAGCAGAGGTTTCGAAACCAGATTTTGGATTGTAAAACATATCCCGGTGCTGACATAAACTCTGACCACAATCTGGTTGTTATGAAATGCAGATTAAAGTTGAAGAAACGGAAGAAAAGTCAAACGCCAAAAAGGTGGGCAATAGACATACTGAAAGAGAAGGATGTAAACGAAAGATTCAAGAAGAGTAAACCCTAAACAAACTTCAATTGCAGACGAATGGGCACCTTTGAAGAAATAACAAAATCTGCAGAAGAAAACATTGGTAGGAAAGAAAGAATAGGTAGAAAACCGTGGATCACTCAGGATATACTAGAATTGATGGATGATAGACAGAAACACAAGAATGTAAGAGATGAAAAGGGGAAAGCAGAAGACAGATGTCTGAGAAATGAGGTTAACAAGAAGTGCAAGGAAGCGAAAGAAGAATGGCTGAAAGAGAAATGTGCAGGTATAGAAAATTGTCTGAAATTAGGAAATGTACACACAGCTTATCGAAGGATTGAGAATACTTTTGGGGAAAAGAAGACTAAGTGCTGTAATATTAAGGACACAAATGGAAAGCCTTTAACAGATAGGGAAGAAAAGGTTGAGAGATGGAAAGCTTACATAGAGTGTTTGTATAAAGGAAAGGAGATTGAGAATCATTTAATGGAAAAGGAGGAGGAAATTGATGAGGATGCAAAAGGAGATTTAATATTGAGATCAGAATTTGACAGAGCATTGGAAGACTTAAGCAGGAACAAAGCACCAGGCATAGATGATATACCGATTGAGTTGCTACGCTGCATAGGTGATGAAGGTCTGATCAGGTTATATCACTTGGTGTGTAGGATTTATGAGACAGGTGAGGTACCCCCTGATTTCAAGAAGAATGTTATCATCCCTATACCGAAGAAAGTGGGGGCTGACAGATGTGAAGATTACCGTACAGCTTGATTACTCATGCTTCAAAGATCCTGTCAAGAATAATTTACAAGAGGATGGAAAGCCAGATAGAAACAGAGTTGGATGAAGACCAGTTTGGTTTCAGGAGAAATGTAGGAACAAGGGAAGCTGTACTAAGTCTTAGTCTGATTTTGGAAGGTAGAATAAAGAAAGATAAGAGAACGTTCATGGCATTTGTAGACTTAGAAAAGGCTTTTGATAACGTTGATTGGACTAAATTATTTGACATTTTGAAAACGATTGGAATAAAGTACAGGGATAGTAGGATGATCTACAATCTATACAGAAACCCGACAGCAGTCATTCCAGCTGAAGGACATGAGAGAGAAGCTGGTATTCAGAAAGGTTTAAGGCAAGGCTGCAACTTATCACCCATACTTTTCAATCTTTACATTGAACAAACAATGAAGGAAATTGTAGAAAAATTTGAAGTGGGAGTGAAGATTCAAGGAGAAATAATTTCAACTCTGAGATTTGCCGATGACATAGTCATCTTGGCCGACACGCCTGAAGATTTGAATGAGTTTTTGAATGGTATGGACTCCGTCTTGTGGAAAGAATTCATGATGAAAATTAATAAATGTAAAACAAAAATATTGGAATGCAGCCGAAATAAATCAGAATCCTCTATGGACATCAAATTGGCAGGTGAAACACAAAAGGAAGTAGGAAACTTCTGTTACTTAGGAAGCAAAATAACCAGTGATGAACAAAGCAAAGAGGATATAAAAAGTAGGTTAGCTCAGGCAAGGAAAGCATTTCTACAAAAAAGGAATCTGTTGACATCGAATATAGATTTAAGTATTAGGAAGTCATTTTTGAAGGCCTGTCTGGAGCGTGGCACTCTATGGAAGTGAAACTTGGACTATTGGTGCAGCAGAAAAGAGGAGAATTAAAGCATTTGAAATGTGGTGTTACAGGAGAATGATGAGGATCAGATGGGTGGATATGGTTACAAACGAAGAGGTATTAAGACTAGTGGGAGAGGAGAGATGTTTCTGGCGACTGCTAATGAAGAGAAGAGATAGGTTGGTAGGACACATGCTAAGACACCCAGGAATAGCAAGCTTAATTATGGAAGGAAGGGTCGAGGACAAGAACTGTAGGGGTAGACCAAGGTTAGAATAATTATGTTAAACAGATTGCCTCGGACGTAGTGTGTGGTAGCTATGTAGAGATGAAACGATTAGCTCAGGACAGGGAGGCATGGATAGCTGCATCGAACCAGTCAAAAAAACTGAAGACTCAAACAACAACACAACAACAACTTTGGTTGTCTGATATTACATAGGTATGCATATTACACATTAAAATTTTAAATTTAAATTATTGTTGATGCATTGGTTTTATATTACCGTACTTTAAAAAAATTAAAATATCTTATTTCAACGGTTCTTGTCAAGTATCAGTTTACTGAATCTTAAATAAAGACAATGTTCATTAGAATTTCTTAATATATATATTTTAAAAATGTTTTGCTCGAATTAAAAACATTGTTGTATATTCATCATCATAATTTTCCATCTCCAGTTTCCCAGGTATGGCAAACAAGCACTCTCCATCTTGCCCGATCTTGGTTCACCATTTGTTCTTGGACATCGTCCCAGTTAAAACCATTCTTCTCCACCTCTGATCGAACTGTCTCTATCCATCATCTCCTTGGTCTTCCTCTTGGTCTCTTCCCTCTGACATCCAGTTTGAAGTACTTCTTAGCTGTTCTAGAGCTATCGTTCCTCATTACATGGCCATACCACTGAAGTCTGCGTTTCCCCAGAAAGTTGGTAACAGGGACCCTGATGCCAGCTGTTGCTCTGTGTACCTCATTTCTGATCTTGTCTCTCCTGGTACTTTGGTTCATAGTCCTAATAAATCTAATTTCTGTGGCTTGGAATTCTACTGTAATCCTTAAGAATAAGAATATTTTATTCACCATTGATCATTTACATGAAATAGGTTTCGTCATTTATGCTACAGTATAATTATTAGTATCCTCTATATACAGTTATTAAAAATCAATATTAACAATATTCATCTCCAAAAATTCTTTTATGTTGTAAAATGGATTTTCTAACATTCATTTGTACAGTTTTCTTTTGAACACACTGAAGGACGTAGACTGTGCAGAATGTGGTAATTTATTAAAACAATGTATGCCATTTACTTTATGTGAGCTACCAGTTTTTGCTAGTCTATGGCTTGGGATATCAATGTTTCCTTTATTTCGAGTGTTGTGATGGTGTATGTCTTCCCTAGTGATAAATTCACTTAAATTGTTTTTGACATATAGTAGTAACATGATGAAAATATATAGATTTGTAATTGTTAATATTTTAAGTCTAATAAAAAGGGGACGACAGTGCTCCCTAGGATCAGCTTTACACATTACACGAACAACCTTCTTTTATATCAGCATCACATTATGGACATATGGTGAGTGACCCCATAGTAGCAGCCCATAAGAAATGTGGGACTGAAAGAGTCCAAAATATCCGTTTCTCAGATAGTCTGTTGTCACTAATTCCCTCAATTTCCACAGGAGGTAAGAAACCTGTGATACCCTTTTACAGACATGGTTGACGTGAACTTCCCAATTTAATTTGGAATCTATATAAATGCCTAAGAGCTTAACTGACTGAATTTCTCTATTATTAGACAATCCTAACAGAAGGTGTTGAGTTTTATCCTCATTGCATAGTAATTTATTGGATGAAAACCAATTTACTGCAGTTCTAAGGCCTTCTTGTGACATCTCATTCATCTCATTTTCTGATGCACGTTAATTAATGTTGTGTCATCTGCGTAAGACACAATTGATTGTGATATAACATGTTTTGGTAAATCATTAATTGCAACGTTAAAAAGAAAAGGACCGAGGACCGAACCCTGCGGTACACCGGTTATGACTTCTTTTTGTGTAGAGTGTCTATTTCTAATTGCTACAAATTGGCTTCTGTTACTTAAGTATGACTTCATTACATCCAGTGTGGGGTTATTTACACCTCAAAGCTGAAGTTTTTCCAACTGAATCTCATGATTAATGCAATCAAAAGCTTTACTCAGATCACATAAAACCAGAGAGACCATGTTCTTACTTTCAAAAGCTGTTAAAGTTTGATTGACAACTTCCAGGACAGCAGAAGTTGTGTTTTTACCTCGTCTAAATCCAAACTGACTGCTGGATAGCAGGGCATAAGTTTCAAAGTAATAGGGATGTATAGAACTAGCACCGATAGAGCGCACTGTTGTTGTACTGGGTAAGCGCAAGGCGCTCTTCATCTGTCTCCTGTGTTCTCATGCCGCTAATATCTTCGAATTTAAGTTGTTTAAATTGCTATTTTCGTGACTAAGCCGAGCTATTGCAGTGTTCCTCTTTGCAAAAATCAGGGAAGCCCGTTTTCGTTTCACCAATTTTCACAAAATAAAGAAATGAGGAAGAAATGGTTACATGCTGTTAGAAGGAAACATTTCGGTGAAGAAAATCTGTATTGGAAATATATGTTCCCGTAGGAAACAGGATGGAAAATTGTCCGATTGAGCTATGTACATCGGACAATTTTCCATCCTGTTTCCTACGGGAACATATATTTCCAATATGGATTAGCAAGGTAAGCTAACATTATTTTTGAAAGGAAGATATGACTTCCATAGTACATTGGCGCTGCTCGAGGCAACATTTGTGCCTTGCAGCGGCCTTCACAGTATGTACTAGCCACGCTTCTTGGTGAGGTGTACCATAACCAACTGAAGAGCCCATTGGTACACTGGGGCGAAACGCTGGCAACTGTTTTGAGCTGCCGGACCCTTGTATCAAATTTCTTTGTGAATTTGTTATGAAGAAAATCTGACCAAAAATATTAAAGTGTATTCCCATCATTTTCAACTCGATGACTTCACAAAAACTGTGTTGGGCAAGTGTGATTTATAAAGGGAAATAATTCCTACCTACTTTTTTTTTTAGCGTATGGCTTTTTAATGCCGGGAGTGTCCAAGGACATGTTCGGCTCGCCAGTTTTGTAGCTGCTTCGAGACGGACACCCAATGGGTGAGCTACAAGTACCGTTGGGGAGGAGAGTGAGAAGGTAAGGACGAGGAGTTGGAAGGTAGCGGCTGTGGCCTATAGTTAGGGACCAACCCCGGCATTTGCCTGGAAGGAAGATGGGAAACCACAGAAGACCATCTTCAAGGTTGCCGGCGGGGGGATTCGAACCTCCTCGCCTCCCGGATGTGAGCGACTGCCATCAGTCATGCCGTAACGACCACGGCTAACTCACTCCTACCTATAAACTGATAAGACATTTTGATAACAACCACTGAACTTATGCGTTGGTATTTGAAGGTGAGAGAGCAAGATTAAAACCGGGCACTGTTCCATCGCTTTTTCCATGGACCACGAACACAACAAATATAAGGAAGAGGCCATACACAAGAAAATTTCCGGATTACCACGATAAGCCTACAATATCGGAATCTGCATAAATTATCTTCATTAAAGTACGGTACGGGAAGAAATCGTCAATATACAGGAAGAAGTGAATGTAACATTTGTGACTCCCATTTTCAAAGGCTTCAATACTCAGACAAATACTTCAAGAATAAATGTCACAACATTAACAGTCACAAACGTATTATGGTTGGTTTCTTGAAATCAGAATTAATCGTCAACTTCCATCTGCCCGACGGATAATGTGGTACCGGTAGCGACTGACTTCTACATTCTTGAGACATAAGTTAGTCAGATGAAAGGAAACAGTTCGTGGCCCTAAAGCAGGGATTCTCAAACTTTTTAAATACTGTACCCCTAAGTCGTTTCCAAGGGGTACGGGAACGATTCGTATTAAGAAATTGACAAAATTACATAAGAACCAAACGTTGCGATGCATTTTGAGGTATACAATACCGGTATCAACTTTCTTTGATTATGTTTAGGCCTACGTTACTTTAAAACAAGACAGTTTCATGTAAGCTATCAACCAAAAAAAGACATGAATCGAAGTCTTTAAGCAAGGGGAGCAAGTCAATATTTAAATCTCTATTTATAAAAGGAAGATTGTAGTTTTACGTGATCGTTAATCTAGAGCTCATGAGCCTCGGGACCTCCTTTTACGTGGAATCCGAACCACAGGGGACATGGCATTTCACTTAGAAAATCTCACATGCATTGACCGGGAAATCACTATTTAAGATTTAAGTCTTATGGAGATATATTTATCAATATAGGCCTACAATACTCAAGCATTCTGACTCTTATTCATTATTTGAATAATAAAGCGTGTTAGAATTTTGTTATTACCGCTGTAGCCTGTTAATTCTTCCTTCCTCCCACTAGTTTTAGCACCTCTAGTCCGTAGCTCATTTTGCAGCTGTTTAACGCTTAAACGCTGAAAATCGTCCATAATATATTAGAGGATATACCTATAGAATTAATTAATATAGTCTTGGAGTAAAAATAGAGAAGATATAATTTACTTTAGCTTAGAAAACTCGGTCACAATCTATAAATTCCTACAGCTGACTGGGGGAAACATAGGACGATCGCCTTGCGCTTACCCAGTACTACACGAGAGCTATATGGCGCGAACTTTCTCAGGCTACATCCCTGTTGCTAAGTTGGTTGTAAATAACAGATTCAATTATTTTAGATAATATGGGAACGGTTGAAACTGCGCGGTAGTTCTGGAAAACATGTTTGTCACCACTTTTGATGATTGGAATAACTTTAGAAATTTTAAGCATGTTTGGAAAGAATCCAAACTTAAAACATTTATTAACAATAGTAGCTAGAGGTTCACAAATTAAGTGTATTGTTTGATAATGTAATTAGATAACCAATAGCAGTCCATGCTTTTTGAATTTGATAATTTATACGTGACCTTTATAATTTCATTTGGTGTAATGTCAACCCAGTGGAAAATATGCCCCCCCTGATAGGTGTGGACTAGGTTCAGTATTCGCCGATGTACCTGTTAGATTGATTTTATCCCCTGTTCTTTTCACATTGTTCAAAAAAAAGTCATTCATAGCATCTGGATCCAGTAATTCGTCCTGTGTATTACTAGGAGTGTTCTCTTGTGTTATAATGTCCCAAGCTGCCTTGCATTTATTGGATGCACCTTCAATGTATTTTTCACAAGCTTATTTTTTGCAAGTGCAAGTTTAGTTCTGTAAAACTTTTTACTCTGAAGATATGTTTCATATGCCTCATTCTGCACAGTCCCTTGCTCACATGAGTTTTTATGTATTCTGTACAAAATTAGCATCCTTTCTCTTATTTGGGCCAATTCATCAGAATACCAGATAAATTTCTTATTTCTTACTTTACACACATATTTCATCTTTACTATGGGGGAGCAAGAATGCCACAATTCAACATAAATTTTAAAAAACATTTCAACATCAGACTCAGTATTAGTTTTGTCAGTTTGTTGTTTGTACAAAAAGTTCCAATTAACATGCTTAAATCTTTCAATAAATAGATTAATATAACATTCTTTCTGAGTTCTAGTCCATGTAACATTAGGTTCATACTTGGGATTTGTGTCTGCATAAGGCAGTTTATTATGGTGCAGAGAAAGTACCAAAGGTTCATGATCAGCAAAAGATCCACCAATTAACCTAATATTGTATTCATCACTTGGGAGATTGACAATAATATTATCGAGGCAAGCATTACCGCGTGTTTGAGATCTATTTGTACATTTTATATTTAAGGATCTTATAAGGTTCAAAAATGTTCTTGAAATTTGCCCATCTAACTTCACCATTTCAGTATTTGGTGTTGGATTTTAGAATTTTCTTGATAGCCACTTCAAAATTCTCAAGAAATACATGAATATTGCTCTTGGGAGATCTCTACAAGCTAACAATTATTAAATTCGCTTCAACTAATTTAACACAGCTAAATTCCACATCTAATTCACAGTTTTATAGGCTTAGATCAACCTTCACAAATTTCAGACAGTCCCTTACTAAGATTCCGACACCTCCGTTTTTCTTTTTACGTCTACACATGATATCTGCTATGGCATTCCCATGAGGCACAAAGAAGTCAACTTGATTTTCAGTGAGCCAGTGCTCAGACATGCATACCACATCAATTTTCTCAATTTTGCAGAATTGTTCTAGTTCCAACAATTTATTCCTGATGCACTGAATATTGACCTGCAAAATAGTCAGTGAACTATTATTTTTATAACTTAGGCCTAATATTTGACAGTTCTGTACATAAGCCTATAGGCTTGTTAATTTTAATTGTCTGACAAGAACCAAACCTGGTTTGTCCATCTGACATACTAATACTTTCCCCCCCTCCAGTCTGGAGAGAGCCTAGCCTAGATTGACAACTAATATCTTTCCCTGACTCAGATTCTGTTGACCGATCTGCATCGGTCAATTTCTCTAGTTTTTTAGAGAATACGAGCGGTTTCAGAATGTACATGTTGAATTGCATTAATAAATTCTATTACCCTATTTACAACATATATTTTACCTAACCTGTTCAGATGCAGTCCATGCCTAGTATGAAATCTCCTTCCTAAATTACTTATATTCACATATTTTACATTTTTGAAGTATTTACATATTTTCACAAGTTCTTCATTGACATTAGTTACCTCCTTGTTAACACAAGACCATGCAGGGATGTACATGTTAGCAATGTACATGTTTCCATACCATAAGTAAGGATTGGAAAAAAGTAGGTGTGATACAACGTTGCCTTTGCTGCCAAGGGAATATTTTTGTCCCAAAGTAAGTGCCGAACTTGGTTATAAAAATGTGATGCTTTCTGTGTACTATTTAGAATTTCTTGTTTGAGTGTGTTATCCTTGGAGACCATACTACCAGATACTGGAAGTGAGAAATGGATTCCAGTTTTGCTCCCTCCAAATATATGTTTGAACTTTTCCTCTCTATGCTAATGGTAATTTCAACAGTCTTGGCCTTGCTGATCTTCGGGCTAAATTCTTTAAATTTGTTGTTCCAAGCAGTCAGTCTCTCCTGTACTTCCACTTCTGTTTTTCCCCATAAGACCACATCCACTTCAAATACCAAAGATTTTAAAATTCTGTCCATAACAGTGACATACAATAGTGGTACTGTGCCCAAATCCAGTTGCCTAGATTGAAGGGTACAAGCCGTGAGCCTAGATTTGAGGGAACAGGCCACGGTGGTAAGTCCAGATTGGGATGTTTGAATAGCGCGCGCCGAACCTTCTTAGAAGCTTTTCGAAGGTTTTGACAGCCAAGAAGTGGGTAAGTGACGTAGGACGAGAGCATCATAGTCGAGGCTATATGTCACTAAATATTTTCCGATGAGATGGAAACATGAAACCTATATCAGATTACTGGCACGGACAAGGGAAGAAGAATGAGCTTTGCTTCAAAGAAATTGATCGAGCAGAAGCCGAGTTATGAGCTGTTTTAGTTTCAGCATTTTCTCCGCATTGACCTCGAACCGGTCAGCCGAGGAGTATATAAGGCGTGTCTCCCAAGCACATGTATGTTCACTTTGTCATCAGCACTCCGTTGCCTTGGACTTGCTACCCTACGTAAGTGCTCTAGCCGCTTCACTCTCGACAATCTACGAACATCGTTACTATCGCCAAGCACATGGTTGCTTTAATCTTCGATTTACAGCACAAGCTGTTTACCATAACGAATAGAATAAGAAGTGATATCACTGGCCTAGTACGCCTGGTCCGCCGCAGCGCAGCGCTGGCTCCGATCTGTGATGTAAGTTAGCATTGGCGCTTACGAGACTTTTAAAACCTTGCGACCTGTTTTACATGTTAAAACACCTCAAGATATCCTCATAGGCGCTAATAAGTTTGACATCTCCACTTACTTTACTGTGCCCAATTATAATTTAATAAGTCGTCTCCTGTAATAGTTCAGTTTCGACAATAAGCGAAGACAGAGAGCCAGTTCAAAATGCAATTAGTTTTGCCAGCTATCGGTAAATTAAAAAAAATAACGGAAAAATTAACCTCGCTATCAGAAAGGATTTCTTCACATTGTTACACATTTTACATTCCCTTAACAGACTTGCATCACAGAAAGAAGAAAAAAAAAGCCCTACGAACGCAACTTTCAACTATACAATTCAATAATAACCATAAATTTCAGTCCACAAACACTAAAATCAGTAAACTACCATCATTTCAGAAGAACTTAACATTAAACAGACATAGAAGGCATAGTTATGACCCCTTCATAGAGTAGGCTATTGCCTAAAACTGATCACGCCTCCTTCAGCATTACGGTACATATATGTTTTTTAACTCATTGCCTTTTTATTCTCATCCCTTTCTTCACAGAAGTAGTCTTTAATGGCATCAAGAGCATTTTTATTTACACCATACCGGACAAATACTTAGGCAAATTAGGAAATATATGTGGAACAGAATAGTCTTTCAATCGCCAGTTGGTTCTTGGGAGAAGTACTACTTCCTTCCCTTCTATCACAAATTTGTCAAATTTAACAATTAAATCTTCTGAAAAGTGAGCATCACAGATGTAGGACTTTTCAGTAAGTTCCCTATCCTTCCCTGGTATGGCCCCTTTGCACTTGATAAAACGTTCCTTATCTTTAGGAGGTTTGAAAAACCGTCTGACCTCTTTACAGTCCCCACAGCTAGATCTGCATCCTGGTACAATAGAGCAAGGCATCTTCACTACTCACATTAAACACTCATGAAAATGTAAGGGCTAAACTGCTGTATACTTACATTAAATAACAATAAAATTAACACACGAAGATAACGTCAACACACGACAAGAAATTAAATTCCATTTCAGTTAATGCTTCCTACAATAGCATTTCAGGTATTAATACTATGAAGTAATAGTGTAAGCACTTGTATATCAATAAACGTTTGCACAGAACACCACCAAAACACTCCGATCGATTAAATATATCGCACATAAACACATGTAAAATCAACAATCTCAAATCGACTGTAACGCTGCGTAGCGGCGAGTGCCAACCCGATCCGTATTCATTACATGCTATTGAGGGAGAAGAGATCACACTTCATATTCTATTCGTTATGTGTGGACTTTGAAATTTTCTACAGTACATGGTTACTGAAAGTGTTAAACATTTCAAGTGAGTTTCGAACTTTTCTACGTTATCACCGTGGTGAAATAAGTCTGTGGCACTTGGTAATTTCTTACCGCTACAACTTGGACATTTGATAGACTTTGTCTATATTTCTTTCTACAGTCCACAATCACTTATAGCTGGATTATTTATATCCAACAGTCTAGGAACAAGTTTTAGTCTTGTTCGTTGGACCAGCCAAGATAAGTCAGTAATCTTAATACCATTCTTGCATATTACAATTCAAAAGCCGATGATGGGAATACAGGTTTGCCTTGTGTGACCTGAAGAGTGACAAGCTCTGCCCAACCAACTCGACAGACTTCGTAATTGTGCTGAATAAGATTGTGAGCGTACTAGAATACTGATTATATCACAGTTGGGTCATGGTAATTATTTTCAACATGGATCGTTTGGATCAGACCCCTGTCAACTTCAATTCAGCTTTTGAAGCTGCCAACATTTTTCTGCAAGATATTATGAACGCCACTATGTCTGTGTAGACAGCTTGTGGGTATAAAATGGAAGCCGATACAAGATTATAAGTACGCGTCCTAATGGGACAGACAACAGGAAGACTGAATAATCTGGTTCAGTCCAGACTTCTATCATCAAGACCTACAAGAATGTAAGCTGCAATTTACATTATTTCTATGTGTAGTTAGTTGGATTTTCTCATATTTTCTACAGTCTTGCCAACACATTTTTTTTTCTAGTCATCGATATGTTTATTTGCTATTGCAAATATTTTTCTTTCGAAATTTGAGCTTGGATCTGAGTCGTTTTTACTCAGACTTAAATGATTCGACATTTATGGACGAACAGAACGAGCATTTATTTTATTTTGATATTTTTTTCTTATTGCTGTCATTAGCCGCCGTAATTTGAGATTTAAGAATTAATCTAAGGTGAGGAATGGATAGTTATCCATTATTTGGAAATCGAGGATGATATTCCCCGAACAGTTTAATAACTTTAAACCCATTTTTGGTTGAGAATATAATAATAATAATAATTATGTGATTTAATAATAATAATTATTTGTCTATTTTCTGAAATAATAATAATAAACATGGTGATTTCTAATAATCATTTTCTGGTTGTATGATTAATACAGTTGACATTTGAAGTCATATTCTAAATCGGATATTTGTTAATTCCGAAGGTTAATTCAGTGAAATTATTTCACGTTTGCATTACATATTAAAGCTTTGAGAAGACACGGAAAGAAATGAAACGGGAAGCTAAGCATGTATAAAGCAGGGTTTTTGCTAGAGTTTATATAAAATAAAATCATTATGGAGCAACGTCTTTCAAAACGTTTTGCTAGTGTTAAACACAGTGTGGACATTTCAAACTGATAGTAAAATTATTGTTAATATTGTCGTAAACTCATTGGTGAGGTTTACTGATTTCTGAATCTTCCATTTGTCGTAACAAGCAAAGGCTTGATTATTTTGTATAATTTGGGAAGATGTCATTGTGTGTGTGCAGAAAGTTATATGCCATTCCGAGTGCGCAATTTAAAGTCGCAGGAATGAGGTTGTTGTAAAATGGAGCACCAATTATATTATAGGTTGGGTGTCTTTGATGTAGTAGAAGAGTCGATTTAGCCACACTTTCGTCGTAATATAACCACAGGTTATTTTTTTGAACCATCATTATTAATTTACAGTTGACCCACGTGTTTAAAAAAATATTTCTAGTAATTGCTTACCCGAAAATTGTTATTGTTCTACTAGTTCCTTTCATTCAGGAAAACTTTACTGTTGTCTAAATGCTGATTATAATTCTGTGATTTTTGTCGCGTGTGAATCGTATGGGCCGATGCTGTTATTTGAAATTGTTACTTATTAACAACCACTATAAGCTGAAAGGATTTTCAGATCCTATAAAAATAAATACACATTTTTGCAAATAAGTTGATGCTTAACATGTTTGACATTTTGTCAAAATTAATTTTGATAATAATAATAAATTGTTTCATTTAAAAATATTCTGAATGATATTTCAAATTTCCTAATTAATATTTTCAAGGGATAATTAATTGATTTATTGATTGAATCCATGTGGAATGGAATTTATATTTTTGATAATTATATTTTTGATTGAGTCAAATTTTTGAATAGACTTTTGATTGAGATCTATGATTAAATAGATATTTTCTGTTCTTCGAATCTAAAAATGCTCAAAGTCCATGTAATTATATTGTATTCTGTTTATTATGAGCAACTTTGTATTTAAACCAACCCTGATATTACTGCATCCTAAAAAGTGTTAGTCAAAAAATTGCTACGATATGTTTGAGAAAAGAACAGTGAAAAGTGATAAATTTTTCAACAAGTGATAATTTTTCTTATTGATCTTCAATGTGTGAATGCTAAATGATTTAGGGATCAGTATAGACGATTGACTTTGTGCTGATAAAACCCTACCCCTGTATATTATTATGTTGAATGAAGTCAACAGGACTGATATTTTGACCTCTCGTCTCAACTATTTTAGTGTTCATGTGTTGGCGACATTGTATTTTGTGTATATAAACTATGCTTCTCCAGTTATCTTTTGTGCCATTTTGGGCATATTTTTCCTGTCATTTTAAAATTTTTAAATAAAATGAGATAATTTTATGGTATGCAAACCCGTGTCATAAATCTCCTTCTATCCTTATTGTTGCATCGAGCCGAAAATCAGTTAAGCATTTTTTTTGTTGGGTCTTTGTATTCGACTTTAACCCATCTGGTGCCTCGGGATATTTTGATTCTCGTGCTGACTGATTTTTGGTGAAATGCATATGTGGTCGTCCGGACTTTGGTCTAAACGGGCACATAAAATAAGATAGAAGAGAGATATGGCTTCGAACGTGGGTCCCGGTTTTTTATACGGTCATTTGTATACCGATTTGATTTTTCAATAGATATTTTGGGAATAGGAAAATGTCTGGTTCGGATACATAAATTCTTTAGGAAACCCAATTAGTGGGGAAACTTAATTCAAATTAAAATTCAAATAGTTAGAGTGGGGATTTGTTTTGTTGTATAATGGCTTATCCATTAGAGTGCTAAATAAAACTTTAGTATATGTTCGATGGTCAGAAAGGTTGCATTTCGTTAGAATCCAGGTGGAGGATATTGACTTTGTAATTTTTGATATTGTTGTTTAAATCTAATTGTTAATAGTATAGAATTTTTTTTCCATCACATCGACAGTAGGTCATACCTCATTTTATTTTGAGAACTCCAAGTAGCTACGCATAATTCTTGTTCTAGATGTAAGTCTTTGTGTCTGCTTACCTTTATACCCCTAATTTTGAATTGTATATTCTGATAATCATGGATGAGATCATGAGGATCTTGAATCGTATCGAGGAGAGCTCCAAGAGTGCTGCACTGCAAATAGCAGAAATCATTGACAAAACAGATCAAATGGAGGTTAAACTTAGAAAATAATCTGAAACTTTAAGGGAGAAATTAAGGGAAAATTCAGATACCCTAGAAAATAGATTGACCGCTTCTTTAAAAGTTAATCTTGAGAATTCAATGGACAGTAAACTAAAAGAAAACTCTGATTCATTAAAATCTTCTTTAGAAAATAAACTTAAAGAAAACTCTGATTCGTTACAAAACAGATTAAAAATAAATCTTGAAAACTCTTTGGAAAACAAGTTAAAAGAACAATCTGATTCATTAGAAAATGAATTAGAGGAAAACTCAGTAAATTTGAAAGCTAAAATGAGGGAAAATTCCGATTCATTAGGAGCCTCTTTAGAGAATAAAATTAAAGAAAATTCTATTTCGATAGAAAACAAGATGTCTAAACTGTTCGAGAAAACTCATGAACTCAAAACTTCTTTAGCTTTAAACACAAGTAAAATGGAGGATAAATTTCGCGATGCCGACCAAAAATCTTAGTCATTAACTGATAGGATCGAGCGAGGTATCAGGAAAGTAGGAGAAGACATGATAAGCTTAGAAATTCGCGTTCAGAAAGAAAACACTGACATGGCAAATAACGTCATTCAAGGTTTAACCGAGCAATTCCAGGAACTTGTAGTAGAAGAGATTCAGCAAAGTGTAGTCAAGGAGTTGACAACTGAGATCAAGACAACAGTTATCCAAGAAGTCAAAGATGCACTTAAACTGGAAACCCAAGACGGAATCAAAGAGATTAGGGAAACTTGGACGTCACATGTCCAGGTCATTACTAAAGATATCCAGATAGCTCAAAAAGACATCGTGGATATGACAAATTCATTGAAAAATCATGAAACGATGATGATCCAAATTTCTACTGACGTAAAAGAAAATTGTAAAGAAACAGAGGGGATCAAAAGAGATACTGAAGAGATCAGAAAAAAATCTGAAGAAAATCAGAAGGAGATCGAGGACATCAAGAGTCAAGTTAGAGATAAAAGTCAAGGTGATTGTTCTCATAGCAAAAATAGTAGCGAGGAGATAAAGAGATTAGTGGGTGAGGAGAATGTCGAACTCAAGGAAATCATAAAAGCCCTTAATAACAAATTTTTGGATTATCAAAAACAAGCGAAGGGTATTGTTCAACCTCAGAGTAAAGCTACAGCCACAAGTAAAGATAAAGACATTGAGGAGATAAACTGAGTAGGAAGTCCCCATAAACAAGAGGAGGTTAGGACGATGATGCAATCTACACCGATAACCTTCTATAAAAATGTAGAAGATAAACCTTCAAAATTCTCTGGAACCGGAAGTATCACACCCATAGGAGACTACCTTAAAGATTCCAAAATTGGAAAGGAAAGAGAGATAAGAGTGATAGGGAAATTTCTGGAAGGTTCCGCACTGGTTTTGAGCTTTTAGATCTACTCTAAACAATTTCGAAGAATTTTCTAGAGGATTATTAAAGAAACCCAACAGCAAGTGAGAGCGGAGTTGTACTCGAAAAGATATTCCACTTCACAGCCTACTCGTTACTCAACTTATTTCTCAGGACAGTTGTCTAAACTTCAACATTTAGATCCGCCGATGCCCGACAACGAACTGATTACTGCTTTGATCAGGCAATTTCCTGCAGATGTCCAAAGAACACTGATAGCAGCGGACATATACAGCATGGAACAATTCGACTAAGTTTTACAGAGATTGGATCACACGAACGCCCAATTCTTTCATCAGAAGGCTGGAAAGAATGACAATGCGGTATTTGCAGTGATGGCTGACAGATATTTTCAGACACCTCGATACGGTAGAGAAGAGAAAACGCCGAGGGATGATCCAAGACAAGGAAGATGGAATCAGAGCAATTATAGGTCATATGAAAATAGACCATTATGTAAGATCTGAAAACAACTACAGAAATCAATGGGGAAGACCAAGAGGAAATCAAGGGCGATATCAAGAGAAAAGATACTTTGGGAGAAGTAATGGATATTACCCAAGGATATTTTTTTAATTTTTTTTTAGCGTATGGCTTTTAGTGCCGGGAGTGTCCGATGACATGTTCGGCTCGCCAGTTTTGTAGCTGCTTCGAGAGGGACACCCAATGAGTGAGCTACAAGTACCGTTGGGGAGGAAAGTTGGAAGGGAAGGGCGAGGAGTTGGAAGGTAGCGGCTGTGGCCTATAGTTAGGGACCAACCCCGGCATTTGCCTGGAAGGAAGATGGGAAACCACAGAAGACCATCTTCAAAGTTGCCGGCGGGGGGATTCGAACCTCCTCGCCTCCCGGATGTGAGCGACTGCCATTAGTCATGCCGTAACGACCACGGCTAACTCACCCGGTACCCAAGGAATGAGAATCCTAGACAATCCAACGAAGAATTCAAACAGGAGGCGAGGAAGAACTTGGAGGAACGACATCAGGAGAACAAACAGTACCTGGAACAATTGAAACAGGATGAACCCGGCACTTCAGGAACACCACAAACTAAGAGAAAGATGAAAAAAAAACCACTTCAAATCTTCAGTAGCAAATGGCTTAATCAAGACTTTCACTTGTAGGATTACCAAATGGCAAGTAGAAGACGATGATTTGATACAGAATAATTATGAACGCAAAGAAATGGGAACGAGGATCAAATTGCCAATTATTGTATGCGAGGTATTCGGCAAGCCTGTCGATACTTTGATTGATACTGGGGCGATGTTATGCTTGATAAGTGAGAAATTATATGCTTTATGGAAACTCACTGAAAATCTCGAAGAAATTCCCGTGTCTGGAATCAAGATTCAAGGAATTATTCCAAATAAGACATCTCTTTGTAAGACTCAGCTATATTTATGCATCAGAATAGGAGGACATGATTTTCGACATGTATTCGTGATTATGAAGGACATGGCTTTCTACACGATCTTAGGAGCAGATTTCATCCAGAAATCATCATCATCATCATCATCGGCTTTAACTGGAATCCGAGTATAAATCTTCTTCCTTCAGTCCAGTTTGTGGATGTGTTTACGGTGACTAAAGAGTCCAATCCTGGCATGGAACAAGCGACCACACAAGTCACATAGTATTGCTGGAGGAGGACGTGGTTGGGCTGCTCGAAGTTTCCTAGCTTGACGCTTGGCCTCTTCATGTGTGCGTCGATCCCTTTCAAACGTCTTTACAGTATCCGAGATGGTACGGCGTCAAGGTGAGCGGTCTGCAGCCAGCATGTCCCAGGTTTGTGAATCAAGACCTGTCAATTTCAGGGTCTGCTTAAATTGGTCCTTGTAGCGCCTCTTAGGACCACCATGAGGTCTGGTGCCATAGCATAACTCACCATATAGCATTTGACGAGGTAATCTCACATCATCCATCCGATGGACATGACCAATCCATCTAAATTGGTGACCTATTATGGATGATTCTATGCTGTTGATTTGAGCCTTTTCCAGAACAGCAATATTGGTAATGCGGTCTTCCCATTTAATCCTCAGAATTGATCGAAGTTTTTGTAGGTGGAAACGCTCAAGCTTCCTAAGATCACGTCGGTAAAGGGTCCACGTTTCACAACCATACAACAATGTAGAAATGACTACTGCTTTGTACACCATAAGCTTTGTACTCATAGACAAATCTTTATTCATGAAGACCCGGTGCGCTAATCGTCCATACACTGCGTGGGCTGCGCCAATTCTCTTATCCACATCCTGCTCACAGGTACAGCTCACAGAGATGGTACTGCCCAGGTACGAGAAGTGGTCAACCTGTTCTAATGGCAAATTTGAGATGGAGATATTGAACTGAGGAAGAGGTGTGCCTGGTGAAGGTTGTGCCAAGACTTTAGTCTTATTGACATTTATGGTAAGACCAAAGCGATCACATGCACTTTGTAACAATTAACTGACTCTTGCAGCTCTTCTGGTGTGAGAGTTGGTGATGCAGCATCATCTGCATACAACATGTTAGTAACCTTAGTAACCTGAGTTTTCCTCAAGGAGCGGAGACGAGTTAGGTTGAAAAGCCCTCCATCAAAACGATACTTGACCTCCACACCTGGGATGTTTGTGGGTGAATCATAAAGCATTGCAGCCAAGTACAGCGCAAAAAAGCGTTGGAGCCAGTACACATCCTTGTTTCAGTCCATGGGTAATGGGAAATTCAGTGGACATCTTATTCTGATGGCAAACCTGACCTGTCATGCCATCATGGAGAGCCTTGATTAGATCTACAAAACGCTGAGGGCAACCAAACCGCTTCAGCACTGCCCACATGGCTGGTCTTGGAACCGAATCAAATGCCTTTTCCAAGTCATAAAAGACTAAGAAGAGTGGATTCTGTTGTTCTCTACATTTCTCTTGTAGCTGTCTCACACAGAAAATCAAGTCAATTGTGCTTCTGGAAGTTCTAAATCCGCATTGTGACTCTGGGAGGATCTTCTCAGCGATAACCTTGAGGCGGTTAAGTAGAATTCTTGCAAGAATCTTCCCCAGAATTGATAGCAGTGATATACCACGGTAGTTGCCACAAACACTGCGATCACCCTTTTTAAAGATAGTGACGATAGTGGCATTCTTTAGGTCTTCAGGTACCTTTCTTGATTCCCATATTCTGAGGATAAGGATGAAAATTCTTGTTTTGAGGGAATGACCTCCGGCTTGAATTAGTTCCAGAGGGATGTTATCTGGGCCAGGTGCTTTTCTGGGTTTCAATTGGGTGAGAGCTGCACTGAATTCATGATAAGTAGGAGGTACTGCCAACCACGGTTGTTCAGGTTGTTGCGGCACATCACAGAGGAAGTCTTCAGCAGCTTCTGATGGACGATTTAGGAGATTGGAGAAGTGCTCCTTCCAGCGTTCCAAGATTTCTTGACTATCAGTAAAGGTAGTAGAATT